>NC_069414.1:1827534-1901027 GCF_026875155.1 Cherax quadricarinatus | reverse complement strand
TGGAGCACGCAGTGCATAATGAGAAAAAAAAAACTCCGACCGTTTTTTTTAATTAAAATGCCGATTTTGTGGTCTATTTTCGTATAGTATTTGTGGTTGTATTCTCGTTTTCTTGGTCTCATTTGATAGAATGGAAACTATATTATAGAAATGGAGGTGATTTTGATTAATTTTACTATAAAAAGAACCTGGAAATGGAGCACAAAGTACAGGAAATGTTTGATTTTTGCCGATGTTCAAAAGTGAACAAATGATGTCATTGTCCAATAAATGTCCAAATAGCCATTCTAATACGCAGTCATGAATGGGTTGATGTAATTTTTACAATTATTACAGTATTGCAGTAGTCTGCATAACAGTAAATCTTCTATTTTTTGTTTGAATAAAATTTCAAAATAAAAAGCAAGAGTAATATCACAGGGACCTGGAGACATGACTGATAAACAAAGAAAATGTTATTTTAGAGCCAGGAATGTCTGCATTGTTCATTCTGGACCTTATTTTGAAATTGTCATATTTTTTAATTTTCGTGAAATTGGCCAAATTGCAAATTTCTGACCATGTTATTGGGTAGTTGAAATCGGTAAATGGGCAGTTTCTTGTACTCAATCGATAGAAAAAATAGAGTTCTGAAGAAATAGTTATGAGTTTGGTTGACTGGAATAACGGAATTAGCCGAAAATAGGGCTCAAAGTGGGCGAAATTGCCGATTTTTAAATATCGCCGAAGTCGCTAACTTCGCGAGAGCGTAATTCCGTCAGTTTTCCATCAAATTTCGTTTTTTTGGTGTCTTTACAATCGGGAAAAGATTCTCTATCATTTCATAAGAAAAAATAATTTTTTTTTTTTTCGAATATTTTGCGACACCAGAAGCAACTTCAGGATTTGGCCCTTCGACAGTCAAAGGGTTAAACTATTTGTGGTCTTAATGTAAGGTGAGAGGTGAGTATAATTTGTAGGAAGTCAGGTCTGGGAGGTATGGTAGCCAGCCAGGTCAGCCCACCCCACTGACCCGTAATATACTACATTTAATTAAAGTTTCCCAGAGTGATAAAATACTTATGAAGTGCATTCATTACCTTATAATATTTGTAGTCTTAATGTAGGGAGTCAGGTTTGGGAAGTATGGAATACAGCCAAGGAAGCCCTCCCCACCCCACCCTCACATAATATACCATGATATTTAATTAAAGCTTCCCAGAGCGATAAAATACATATACAGTACATTCATTAATTACCTTAAAATATTTGTAGTCTTAATATAGGGTGAGAGGTGAGTTTTATTGTAGGAAGCCAGGTTTGGGAAATATGGGTAGCCAGGAAGGGCAACCCTCCCCAGCCACACATAATGTAAACAAACCAGGCGAATGCGTCTGGTTTTCGTCACTTGACATTGTGTACAAGTCGTCTCCAAGTTGATACAGTAAAATAAATAAAGAGAAACACTCCCATTCTCATGTAACACCACTTTTAGAAGAAATGGCACCCTGAGTGAAGGCATACGAAAGGAATAATTTTCTAGTTACCTCTAGTAACATTATAGTGACACATTGTCTTTGATGTTAGACTACAAGTCGCCTGGCTACTACAAATCCTACAGGTCACCTGGCTACCACAAATCCTACAAGTTGCCTGGCTACCACAAGTTGCCTGGGTACCACAAGTCACCTGGCTACCACAAGTCCTACAAGTTGCCTGGGTACCACAAGTCCTACAAGTCACGTGGCTACCACATCTCATATTTATGTTAAGTTATTCTACTGTGGGGTGTATTTAGATGGATTAAGCAAAATGTCTGTATTAACGTTTTATACGATATTTATTTATTATATGATTGTTATTGTGTTATTATTATTTTTTTTTTCTTCAACAAACCGGCCGTATCCCACCAAGGCAGGGTGGCCCAAAAAAGAAACACGAAAGTTTCTCTTTTTAAATTTAGTAATTTATACGGGAGAAGGGGTTACTAGCCCCTTGCTCCCGGCATTTTAGTTGCCTCTTACAACACGCATGGCTTACGGAGGAAGAATTCTGTTCCACTTCCCCATGGAGATAAAAGGAAATAAACAAGAACAAGAACTAGAAAGAAAATAGATGAAAACCCAGAGGGATGTGTATATATACATATATATGCTTGTACATGCATGTGTAGTGTGACCTAAGTGTAAGTAGAAGTAGCAAGACATACCTGAAATCTTGCATGTTTATGAGACAGAAAAAAGGACACCAGCAATCCTACCATCATGTAAAACAATTACAGGCTTTCGTTTTACACTCACTTGGCAGGACGGTAGTACCTCCCTGGGCAGTTGCTGTCTACCAACCTACTACCTAGATATTATTATTATCATTATTAATATGTCGTCTTCAAGACTAATAAGACACTCTTAGTGATTTTAATGTGTAATTGCATACCAGCACAGGTACACAAAAGTATAATTATCAATTATAATACTAATGTAGGTATGTAGTCCACCTTGGCTACATACCTTCACCTACTTACATTATTTTTTTTTATTATCACACTGGCCGATTCCCACCAAGGCAAGGTGGCCCGAAAAAGAAAAACTTTCACCATCATTCACTCCATCACCGTCAGAAGGGTGCTTTACACTACAGTTTTTAAACTGCAACATTAACACCCCTCCTTCAGAGTGCAGGCACTGTACTTCCCATCTCCAGGACTCAAGTCCGGCCTGCCGGCTTCCCTGAATCCCTTCATAAATGTTACTTTGCTCACACTCCAACAGCACATCAAGTATTAAAAACCATTTGTCTCCATTCACTCCTATCAAACACGCTCATGCATGCCTGCTGGAAGTCCAAGCCCCTCGCACACAAAACCTCCTTTACCCCCTCCCTCCAACATTTCCTAGGCCGACCCCTACCCCGCCTTCCTTCCACTACAGACTGATACACTCTTGAAGTCATTCTGTTTCGCTCCATTCTCTCTACATGTCCAAACCACCTCAACAACCCTTCCTCAGCACTCTGGACAACAGTTTTGGTAATCCCGCACCTCCTCCTAACTTCCAAACTACGAATTCTCTGCATTATATTCACACCACACATTGCCCTCAGACATGACATCTCCACTGCCTCCAGCCTTCTCCTCGCTGCAACATTCATCACCCATGCTTCACACCCATATAAGAGCGTTGGTAAAACTATACTCTCATACATTCCCCTCTTTACCTCCAAGGACAAAGTTCTTTGTCTCCACAGACTCCTAAGTGCACCACTCACCCTTTTCCCCTCATCAATTCTATGATTCACCTCATCTTTCATAGACCCATCTGCTGACACGTCCACTCCCAAATATCTGAATACATTCACCTCCTCCATACCCTCTCCCTCCAATCTGATATCCAATCTTTCATCACCTAATCTTTTTGTTATCCTCATAACCTTACTCTTTCCTGTATTCACTTTTAATTTTCTTCTTTTGCACACCCTACCAAATTCATCCACCAATCTCTGCAACTTCTCTTCAGAATCTCCAAAGAGCACAGTGTCATCAGCAAAGAGCAACTGTGACAACTCCCACTTTATGTGTGATTCTTTATATTTTAACTCCACGTCTCTTGCCAAGACCCTCGCATTTACTTCTCTTACAACCCCATCTATAAATATATTAAACAACCACGGTGACATCACACATCCTTGTCTAAGGCCTACTTTTACTGGGAAATAATTTCCCTCTTTCCTACATACTCTAACTTGAGCCTCACTATCCTCGTAAAAACTCTTCACTGCTTTCAGTAACCTACACCATACACCTGCAACATCTGCCACATTGCCCCCCTATCCACCCTGTCATACGCTTTTTCCAAATCCATAAATGCCACAAAGACCTCTTTAGCCTTATGTAAATACTGTTCACTTATGTGTTTCACTGTAAACACCTGGTCCACACACCCCCTACCTTTCCTAAAGCCTCCTTGTTCATCTGCTATCCTATTCTCTATCTTACTCTTAATTCTTTCAATAATAACTCTACCATACACTTTACCAGGTACACTCAACAAACTTATCCCCCTATAATTTTTGCACTCTTTTGTCCCCTTTGCCTTTATACAAAGGAACTATGCATGCTTTCTGCCAATCCCTAGGTACCTTACCCTCTTCCATACATTTATTAAATAATTGCACCAACCACTCCAAAACTATATCCCCACCTGCTTTTAACATTTCTATCTTTATCCCATCAATCCCGGCTGCCTTACCCCCTTTCATTTTACCTACTGCCTCACGAACTTCCCCCACACTCACAACTGGCTCTTCCTCACTCCTACAAGATGTTATTCCTCCTTGCCCTATACACGAAATCACAGCTTCCCTGTCTTCATCAACATTTAACAATTCCTCAAAATATTCCCTCCATCTTCCCAATACCTCTAACTCTCCATTTAATAACTCTCCTCTCCTATTTTTAACTGACAAATCCATTTGTTCTCTAGGCTTTCTTAACCCTTTGACTGTCGAAGGGCCCAATCCTGAAGTGTCTCCTGGTGTCGCAAAATATTCGAAAAAAAAAAATTATTTTTTCTTATGAAAATTTTAAGATTATTTTTCTGATTGTTTTAGTCCCCCAAAAAAAATTTTCCCATCAGTACTTACCGAGATATAGAGGTATGAAGTTTGCAGAAAATGAGCCGCGTATGGCAACAGCGGCGACTGCCGCTCACCCGGTAAACTTTGGTTTACTTGTATTTGAAGGTTTGTTGTTTTTTTCACTATTTTATTTTTTTACATAACTTATGTGGCCTGTGAGACCAAAGTAAGGTGCAATGTACATATATACACTCGTTGTATACAACACAATAAGCACACAAACATAATTATCAATATATTGTTTACAAAACTTGTTTACAAAAACAAACAATACAAAAAATTTTTTATTACTATTGTTCTATAATATATATACCAATATACAGTCACTGAACATACTCCTAGAAGTTCTGCAGCTTGTGGAACTCTGTGAAACATGGTGTCATACACAGTGGTGTTTTACACTCTTACAAATAAAACATGGTGTCATACACAGTGGTGTTTTACACTCCTCACACATAAAACATGGTGTCATACACAGTGGTGTTTTACACTCTCACACATAAAACATGGTGTCATACACAGTGGTGTTTTACACTCTTACACATAAAACATGGTGTCATACACAGTGGTGTTTTACACTCCTCACACATAAAACATGGTGTCATACACAGTGGTGTTTTACACTCCTCACACATAAAACATGGTGTCATACACAGTGGTGTTTTACACTCACACATAAAACATGGTGTCATACACAGTGGTGTTTTACACTCCTCACACATAAAACATGGTGTCATACACAGTGGTGTTTACACTCCTCACACATAAAACATGGTGTCATACACAGTGGTGTTTTACAACTCCTCACACATAAAACATGGTGTCATACACAGTGGTGTTTTACACTCCTCACACATAAAACATGGTGTCATACACAGTGGTGTTTTACACTCCTCACACATAAAACATGGTGTCATACACAGTGGTGTTTTACACTCACACATAAAACATGGTGTCATACACAGTGGTGTTTTACACTCCTCACACATAAAACATGGTGTCATACACAGTGGTGTTTACACTCCTCACACATAAAACATGGTGTCATACACAGTGGTGTTTTACACTCCTCACACATAAAACATGATGTCATACACAGTGGTGTTTTACACTCTCACACATAAAACATGGTGTCATACACAATGGTGTTTTACACTCTCACACATAAAATCAGTGTGTGTGCATTTTTGTTGAATTTTTTTTATGTGCAAAGACAAAACACCTCGTCTGAGCAGTTTTCTTCAAAGTATTAGCAGGCAGTTGTGTTATGTAGTTATCCTAGGTAAATGGTCGTGTGTCATCATTCCTTCCTAATTTCCTTCATTCCTTTCCTACCTGGAGGCTACCTGGAGGGCATTCCACCTCTCTTCCTACATTCCTTCATCTGTCCTTCATTACTTTTTTCCTTCCTTTCATCTAGTCCTTCCTTCATTCCTGCCTTCCCTTCTTGCTTCTGGTTTCTATAATATATATACACATATATAGTCACTAGATACTTTCATAAAACTGCTATTATCATCCTTCAGCAAGCTTGTCTTGTGTGCGAGTGTGTGGCTTATAATTGTTTTGAGTCAGGAGTCGGCAGCTGTCAAAATGACATATTGTCTCATTAGTTACTTCCCCTACCGCCTGTCAAAACAATGGGGTCAGATGCTGCTTCCCCCTCCATTCTATCTAATTATCTTTCTCCCTCATTCTATCTCTTTCAATCTGTCTCTCTTTCTCTCTCTCTCTGTCTATCTCTGTCTCACAGGTACACATAAATACAACTATACATAGTGTAAATTACCTAGGATAACCCAAAAAATCCAGACAAAGTGCTATACTCTGCTTGAAGATGTGAGTAAACGTGATGATGACACAGTCTTGTGGCTCTCTCTGAGACAGAGCTAGACGGATAGACAGGGAGTTTGGCAGACAGACAAATAGACAGACAGACAAATGTTTGTTCGTCATCATCTTCTCCTCCTCCTCCTCCTCCTCCTCCTCCTTCTCCTTCTCCTTCTCCTTCTCCTCCTTCTCCTCCTTCTTGTCCTTCTCCTCTCCTCCTCCTCCTCCTCCTCCTGGCTCTTGACAGATGGACAGCTGCCCCCCTCCCTCCACCCTCGTTTACGCTCATCAAAGGTCAGCTCTTATCAGATGTTATCTCCCCTTATCTTGTCACTGTCATGGGGTGAACTGTTTTCATGCCTCAAGGGAACATATTATTACATATTATTATTATTAGGTATTAGGTATTATTATATATTATTATTTATTATTATTCTTCTTCTTTCTTCTTCTTCTTCTTCTTCTTCTGCTTCTTCTTCCTCCTCCTTCCACCTTCCACCTTCCTCCTCCTCCTTCCTCCTCCTCCCTCCTTCTTCCTCCCTCCCTCCTTCCTCCTCCTCCCTCCCACCTCCTCCCTCCTTCTTCCTCCTCCCTCCTTCTTCCTCCTCCCTCCTTCCTGCCCCTCCCTCCTTCCTTCCTCTTCCTCCTTCCTTCCTCCTCCTCTTCTTCCTCCTCCTCTTCTTCCTCCTCCTCTTCCTCCTCTTCCTCCTCCTCCTCTTCCTCCTCCTCCTCCTCCTCCTCCACCTCCTCCATTGCTTTTGGTCTCAAACTCCTCGAAATCATGAAATTGATCTTCATTGACACTTCCATCTGTGTTAGAGCATCACTTGGGAAGAGAAGAGTCCCAGATTTGCAGGGAAGTCACATATTTCTTACCGCTAGACATGCTGAAAAAGGACGACTGAAATGGTATTCCCACAATGCACCACTGGCTCCCCGATTTTTTTTATATGGTGCACACTGACCATGGAGACCCATTCTCTCACATGTGGGCCTACCAGCTTTCTCCTGCTTGATTTGAAGCCGCTAGAATTTATGCGTATAGATACGTCAAACACGGTATCTCCTATGACGTACATATACGACCGCGACAGTCAAAGGGTTAACTTGTTAATCTCACTCCAAAACTTTTTCTTATTTTCAACAAAATTTGTTGATAACATCTCACCCACTCTCTCATTTGCTCTCTTTTTACATTGCTTCACCACTCTCTTAACCTCTCTCTTTTTCTCCATATACTCTTCCCTCCTTGCATCACTTCTACTTTGTATAAACTTCTCATATGCTAACTTTTTCTCCCTTACTACTCTCTTTACATCATCATTCCTCCAATCACTCCTCTTCCCTCCCGCACCCACCTTCCTGTAACCACAAACTTCTGCTGAACACTCCAACACTATATTTATAAACCTACCCCATACCTCTTCGACCCCATTGCCTATGCTCTCATTAGCCCATCTATCCTCCAATAGCTGTTTATATCTTACCCTAACTGCCTCCTCTTTTAGTTTATAAACCTTCACCTCTCTCTTCCCTGATGCTTCTATTCTCCTTGTATCCCATCTACCTTTTACTCTCAGTGTAGTTACAACTAAAAAGTGATCTGATATATCTGTGGCCCCTCTATAAACATGTACATCCTGAAGTCTACTCAACAGTCTTTTATCTACCAATACATAATCCAACAAACTACTGTCATTTCACCCTACATCATATCTTGTATACTTATTTATCCTCTTTTTCTTAAAATATGTATTACCTATAACTAAACCTCTTTCTATACAAAGTTCAATATAGGGCTCCCATTATCATTTACACCTGGCACCCCAAACTTACCTACCACACCCTCTCTAAAAGTTTCTCCTACTTTAGCATTCAGGTCCCCTACCACAATTACTCTCTCACTTGGTTCAAAGGCTCCTATACATTCACTTAACATCTCCCAAAATCTCTCTCTCTCCTCTACATTCCTCTCTTCTCCAGGTGAATACACGCTTATTATGACCCACTTTTAGCATCCAACCTTTACTTTAATCCACATAATTCTTGAATTTACACATTCATATTCTCTTTTCTCCTTCCATAACTGATCCTTCAACATTACTGCTACCCCTTCCTTTGCTCTAACTCTCTCAGATACTCCAGATTTAATCCCATTTATTTCCCCCCACCGAAACTCCCCTACCCCCTTCAGCTTTGTTTTGCTTAGGGCCTACCTACATAGCTACACAATATTTAATGTGTCCCAGAGCCATATTATTACCATCGACATACTGAGTTTAATCATTTCTAACAGCTACGTTTAGATGCCATCATAAACAAAGGGAGAAGTAATGAATAATTCATGCCTAGAAGTGTAAACATAAGCGTTATGTATTAAGGGGAGTGACATAATGTTTTCCCTCCGCCCGGCTACCACACCTCCATTAGTATATAGACATAAAATGTTTAAATGCTATGTAATGTGTTTCTTATATAATTTTGAAGAAAATATCATAGATGGTTAATGAAAATGCCTATATTGATGTAAAGTATGACATTTATTGTTCCCATGAGTGATTATTATTATTAGTATTACATAATGTTTTCCGTCCGCCTGGCAACCACCCCTCCATAGCATATAAAAAGCATGTTTATATGCTATGTAACGTGTTTCTTATATAATTTGAAGAAAATATCAGATAGATTAATGAAAATGTCTATATTGATGTGAAATTAGACATTTAATGAGCCCAAGAGTGATTATTATTACATAATACAGAGATGTGCCCATGGAGAATGTAAACAAACTTGGTGGCGCGTGCCGCATTTGAAAGACCGCTTGCTGTATAGAAAGTTTTGGTCATAATTTGACATCGCCGTATTAGCAGAATGCCGAAAAGCGGGGCCCTACTGTACTAGGTCTGGCTTTAAGTACCATGTAAGCCTTAGGATCAGTTTGCTCATAATGATTTCAATAATCAGTGGCTTTCTTTTGAGCCTACATTTGTACCAAATTAGAGTGGTCCCTCGTTTTTCATAATTAATCCGTTCCTGGAAGTGTGACTATTATCGAAATTGATGATTTTCGAATCCATTTTCCCCATAAGAAATAATAAGATAAGATAAGATTTCGTTCGGATTTTTAACCCCGGAGAGTTAGCCACCCAGGATAACCCAAGAAAGTCAGTGCGTCATCGAGGACTGTCTAACTTATTTCCATTGGGGTCCTTAATCTTGTCCCCCAGGATGCGACCCACACCAGTCGACTAACACCCAGGTACCTATTTGCTGCTAGGTGAACAGGACAACAGGTGTAAGGAAACGTGTCGAAATGTTTCCACCCGCCGGGAATCGAACCCGGGCCCTCCGTGTGTGAAGCGGGAGCTTTAGCCACCAGGCCACCGGGCCACCCAATGTAAATCCAATTAATTCATTCCAGACACCCAGAAGTATCAACAACAATTTTTTTTTACCTTAAAGATAGATTTGCCTGCACAAAAGAATGAACATTCAACATGACAGTTACCTTTATTGATGGCTGTTGTTGATGAATGGAAGACAGGGAGGAGGAGAGAGGGAAGAGAGGTTATTGTTTGGAAGGGGAATCCCCCTCCATAAGGACTCTAGGTCACTTCAGGGGTCACTCAGCTTAAATATAGATTTACATGCAGAAAAAAATACCAAATAAATGTAAAGCACTAATAAAATGTAAATGAACATTGGTAATAGGGGTAGTTGATGAGTGGAACGGTCTGCCTAGTAGGGTGATCAAAGCTAAAACATTGAGTAGTTTCAAATTTAAGTTGGATAAATACATGAGTGAGAGGAGTTGGATTTGAGTCAGACTTGCACCTGAGCTTTTTACTTGGGTAGCATTTGTTCTGTTAGTGGGTTGGATTTGTGAAGGACCTGCCTAGTATGGGCCACTAGGCCTTTTGCAGTGTTCCTCCTTTCTTAAGTTCTTATGTTCTTATTTAACATCACACTTACCTTTATTGAAGACTTGGTTGTGTGAGGGAGGGATGGCGAATTTATTGTTGGAGAATATGACACTAATATCAACTCTATGACTTATTTATCTATCACAATTCAACTAATGTGACATAATAAACAATATTAATAACATAGAAACATGGAATATACTCTAGAATGAGTAAAATAAGTCATTATGTATGTCACGAGAGGTGTTGTGTTGTTGGGTGTATAAGGGCCACTGAGAGTAAGCCATCCATAATGGTGGTGAAGCAGCAGCTGAGGCAGTGGTGTTTTCTGTAGCCCTATATGACTCCAACAACATTAGAGGAGTTAGTAGTATCGCTGAATTACTGAAGAAGGCATCCTCCACCCCCATCACAACCACTACCACTGTCTACCACCATCACTACCACCTTCTACCACTATTGCAACTGCTACCACCATCACTACCACCTTCTACCACTATTACAACTGCTACCACCATCACTACCACCTTCTACCACCATCACCCACTATCACAACTGCTTCCACTCTACCACCACCACTTTCGTATTTTTCTACAAACTTTTTCTTAAATTATATGTGTTTCTCACATTCTTTACCAAAGGGCTGGCACTAGAAGGTTTCTTTGGAGCCATGGTGACTTATTTAGCAGTTGCAAGCACTAAAATAAATGGAATATTATGAAATGTATCATATGAACTCGTGGGATCATCCTCACCCACTGATAAACAATGGCACACTGGCTGGGAATGGAGTGTGAGGTGGCTCAGGGCCGTGTACGCGTCCCAGACGAACGACTATTTGTGAGTTGAATGACGATTCACGAGCCAATATTTTGATGAAAATAACGTTACGATTTTCGAAAATTACGACCATCGAGCCTTATGATTATCGAGGGACCACTGTATATCTGTTTTATACCTAGATCAATATCTACAGCACAGTTAATTGAAATGTGAAACTACTGTAACTTTTTTTTTGTACCACTCATGAAAAATCATATTTTTTATGGCCTCGACATCAGAAGTCACTGATAACACAACATTTTTAATCGTCTCTCAAATTGAGCTTCAAATATTCTATATTATTTCTCACCCCCAGAATTCACATCTGGAAAATTTGTTTCAACATTCCTTTCATAAATACTGCATTATTGTGCTAATATGTTTATATTCAAGCATATATATTGAGTTAGTCATGAAGGAAAGACATTGGTGTAGAATAAGTATTAATTGTAGCAACGTTTCACTCTATGTAGAGTTTCACCACATCATTCACTCCACTTCGTAAGAAAATATCACTCTATACAATCAAGTTTGCTCCACACAACTTTATTTTCTTTTTACTGTGGGCATTACACCTTTGTATTCAAAGTTCAGATAAATTTTACGTTTTCTTATCTAATGTTGTGAAAGTTAATATTAACCCTTAAACTGTCCAAACGTAGATCTATGTTTTTTCAACATTTGAAAGTATGTAAAAAAAGTAAATCATCTTTTTTTTTTTACATTTGAAAACGTGTAAAAAAACTTCGATCTACTTTTTTTTTTGTTATATTTGAAAATATGTATAAAAACGTAGATCTACTTTTGGAGCACTACACATGTGAACGTAGATCTGCTTGGGCAGTTTAAGGGTTAAATCTTATCTTCATTGTGTACTGTGATCATTTGCAGTAAACTTGGTATGTTCTTGCAGAACCTGCTAAAGTGCCAGGCTGGAGTGGTTGGTGGGTGTTGGTAGCGGTGGTGTTGGCCATCCTGCTTGTCTTCGTAATTATTATGTGTGTTATCTCCCACTACCACAGGCCAAAGTTAGAGGTCAGTCACTTTTTTTGTACTTGTTACTGAAGTAGACCGACACCTAATTAGAGGTCAGTCACTTTTCTTGTACTTATTATTGAAGTAGGCTGGTATCTTGTAAAGAAGGCTACTCAAGTAGACTGGTACCTTGTAAAGAAGGCTATTGAAGTAGGCTGGTATCTTGTAAAGAAGGCTACTCAAGTAGACTGGTACCTTGTAAAGAAGGCTATTGAAGTAGACTGGTACCTTGTAAAGAAGGCTACTGGATTTTTAGATTTTGCCACCGAAGTGGCTAGTTTATTGTGCACCCCATATCCATCCTGTGGACGGTAGCGCGAGAGCATATGGATACACAAAAGGCCTAGGAACTAGGCCCCAAAGGGTTAACAGGAATACATATGGATTTATATCTACATATCTATAGTTCACTTATCTGTTACAAGCAAATTTAGGAAATTTGCTTAGTATATCTGGTATCTTATTTTCATTAATAAGATATCTTGACATGTCACATAGGTTATTATACTGTCTGTCTCTGTATTCCTCAATAAGTGGACAATTAAGCACATAGTGTTCAAGAGAGTGACCATATGCCTGATCACATAATTTACATTTAGTTTGATCATCATCTGTGTGTCTCCCAAACTGCCAGAAGTACTTGTAACCAAGCCTAAGCCTGGCCACTACAACATCAGTCAGTCTGTTCACATTGCAAGTTGCTCCATAAACATACTTATCTACGTTCATGTTATCATAGTGTGGGTTATAGATCTACTCAGGCTTCTAACTGCATTCCTATAACAATCATTTTCATTATTTACTTCTCTCCTAATATTATTCCTAATGCTAGACACAGTTA
Organism: Cherax quadricarinatus; assembly: GCF_026875155.1. Taxonomy (NCBI): domain Eukaryota; kingdom Metazoa; phylum Arthropoda; class Malacostraca; order Decapoda; family Parastacidae; genus Cherax; species Cherax quadricarinatus. The sequence continues at coordinate 1,887,962 of NC_069414.1, read as the reverse complement.
TACCAAAGTTATATTCTACATTCTCCTTCTCGATACTCTTCTTGGCTAACATATCAACTTTATCATGAAGGAGTAATCCAATGTGTGATGGGATCCATAGCAATTGTACATTAATTCCTTTGTCCCTAATTTTTGAGTATCTATACCTGGCTTCCCCAATGAGCATGTTGTTGGAGTCATTATATGAGATCAAGAGCCTTCAGTGATGACATAGAATCAGTAATGATGATAGAGTCAAGCTCAGTGTCATAGGTTAGCTTTAGCGCCATTAGGATTGCAAACAATTCAGTTTGCAGTGTAGACGCCCAGTTGTTAATTCTTATGCCTAACTCAACAAATTTATTATCGTTCTTAACTACTGGAGTAGACTGGTACCTTGTAAACAAAAATGCGTATCTTGCCTCTCGCTCTCATGACACCTCGCCTTGAGTTTTTAATTACTTATAATTAGCGTGTCAGATGCTTTGAACACAAAATACGTAAATATATAGTATATTTTCTAACCCTTTCAGGGTCCAAAGACAAAATCTCAAGGGGTGCCCCAGTGTCCAAGAAATTTTGAAAAAAAAAAAAAAAAAATTCTTAGAAAATTAAAAATAATAATTCTGTGAAGGTAATAAAACAAAAAAAAAATTCTGATCAGTACTTACCGAGATATAGAGGAGGGAAGTTGACCCAAAATGACCGGGTGGAGGCAACATCAGCGACTTCTGCAAAATCGCATTTCTTTATTTTACGTTTTTTATACTTTTTTTCTTTCTTTTCTATTTTTTTTTCTTGTAACATTTGTGGCCTGCGAGACCAATACTGTATATAATGTATATATATATATACACTCACTGTATTGAACACAATAACTGCACTAAAGTTATTATTATAATATTGTTTACCAGTATTTTTTACAACAATAAACATGCACAAATGTTGTATATTACTAATGTTCTATTATATATTTACATATGTAGACTCACTGGACATGTTTCAAGAACTGCTGCAGTCTGTGGAAGTCCTTGAAACAAGGTATCATGCACAGCGGTACCTTACATTCTTCACACATAAATCGAGTGTCTTTGCATCGTTGTTGCTGTCATTTTGTTTGTGTACAGACAACACATCTCTTCTGAGCCCATGTCTTCTTAGTTGCAGGAAGCTGTATTAGGAAGTGATAACCTTCCCTCCTCAAATGCTTGGGTATTTCCTGAGGAGTTCGAGGAAGGTTTTGTATAGCAGGTGTTGTTTCCTGGTACAGTGGACCCTCAGCTAATGCCTTTAATCCATTCCAGAGAGCTAGGATTTAACCGATTTAGCTTTTAAACGAATTAATTTTCCCCATAAGAAATAATGGAAATCCAATTAATCCTTTCCAGACACCCAAAAGTATGATTTTTTTTTTTTCACATGAAATATACATTTTCCTACACAGAACACAATGTTACATGCACAATAAACATGACTAAAATGACACTTTATTGTGGAATTGTTGATGAGTGATGAGACTGTAGGAGGACAGATGATGCAGGTGTTTTATTGTTTGAAAGGGGAATCCCATAAAGACTTCAGGTAACAAGTCCTTTTCTGGGGTTACCTCCCTTCTTTGTTCTTTTCAATTCAAGTCAGTTCAATTAAATTCAAGTTTATTCTCTATAAGGGTTACAATGTGGGGTTTACATGTTTTGGGTATTGTGTGGTTTACATGTTATAAAATACTAATGCCACTAGGCCCAGCTTGAGAGTCACTGGACCCCTGTCATGCAAAATATGTGTCCAGAGAGCTCTGTTTCTTATGTCCCTTTAAGATTTCCCTAAAATGGGCCACAAGAGTGTCATTGTACAAGTTGCCAATACGGCTTGCAGCAGCTATGTCAGGATAATATTCATCCATAAATTCTTGCACCTTTGTAAACATTGTACACATTTCCTTAATCTTTGATGAAGGCAACTTCCTCCATCTCTCTTCCTCCACCTCTGAGGGAAATAACTGAGCTTTGATCTGTTGCTGATGCACCTGAAGCTCTTGCAGCTCTGTAGTGGTTAGCTCTTCATTGTCATCCTCCACCAACTCTTCCACATCCTTGCCACTAACCTCCAACCCCATGGACTTCCCCAATGCTACAATAAATTCCACAACTGGCATAGGCTCCTTAGGGTCAGCCCGAAACCCCTCAAAATCCCTCTCTTGTACACATTGTGGCCACAATTTTCTGCAAGCAGAGTTCAAAGTCCTGCAATTCACTCCCTCCCAGGCCTTACCTATAAGGTTTATGCAACTGAGGATACTGAAGTGATCTTTCCAGAACTCTCTTAGGGTCAATTGAGCATCTGAGGTTGCTTCAAAGCACTTTTGAAACACTGCTTTGGTGTACAGTTTTTTGAAATTTGAAATGACCTGCTGGTCCATGGGCTGGAGGAGAGGAGTGGTATTAGGAGGCAAGAACTTCACTTTGATGAAGCTCCACTCCCCCACAATTTGCTCTTGCAAGTCGTGAGGATGAGCAGGAGCATTGTCCATTACCAGGAGGCACCTGAGGTCCAATTTATTTTCCAGGAGGTACTTTTTCACAGTGGTGCCAAACATGTCATAGAACCAGTCAGTAAACATGTCTCTAGTGACCCATGCCTTACTGTTTGCTCTCCACATCACACACAATTTAGTCTTGATGATATTGTTTTTCTTGAACACTCTAGGAGCTTCAGAATGATACACAAGTAAAGGCTTCACTTCGCAATCCCCACTAGCATTACTACACAACATTAGAATGAGCCTGTCTTTCATAGGCTTGTGTCCTGGGAGTGCCTTTTCCTCCTGAGTAATGTAGGTCCTGTTTGGCATTTTCTTCCAAAACAGGCCTGTTTTGTCACAATTAAACACTTGTTGGGATTTTAATTTTTCAGCCTCTATGTACTTCTTAACCCTTTCAGGGTCCAAGGCCAAAATCTGAAGTGGTGCTCCAGTGTCCAAGAAATTTTGAAAAAAAAAAAAAAAAAAATTCATACAGAATTAAAGAGTATATTTTTGTGAAGGTAATAAGACAAAAAAAAAAAATTCTGATCAGTACTTACTGAGATACAGTGCTGAGAAGTTTACCCAAAATGACTGGGTGGCGGCAACATTGACGATTTCCACATACACGCATTACTTTATTTAACGTTTTTTGTAGTTTTTTTCTTTTCTTTTCTAAACCATACCCCCGGCCGGGATTGAACCCGCGGTCATAGAGTCTCAAAACTCCAGCCCGTCGCGTTAGCCACTAGACCAGCTAGCCACAATAAGATTCATCCAACTAGGTATATTTCTACACCATAGGAAGGTTAGCACAGGCACCTCTGTGACCACAAATGCAAGTTTTTACAGACAAATCTCCAGCTAGCGTGGCCGTGATGAACTCTAGCTCAAGTCCCTTCACTGCCGTCAACATGACTCAAGAAATCGTAATGACACGATTGCAAATAAACCATACCCCCGGCCGGGATTGAACCCGCGGTCATAGAGTCTCAAAACTCCAGCCCGTCGCGTTAGCCACTAGACCAGCTAGCCACAATAAGATTCGTCCAACTAGGTATATTTCTACACCATAGGAAGGTTAGCACAGGCACCTCTGTGACCACAAATGCAAGTTTTTACAGACGAATCTCCAGCTAGCGTGGCCGTGACGAACTCTAGCTCAAGTCCCTTCACTGTGTCATTACGATTTCTTGAGTCATGTTGACGGCAGTGAAGGGACTTGAGCTAGAGTTCGTCACGGCCACGCTAGCTGGAGATTCGTCTGTAAAAACTTGCATTTGTGGTCACAGAGGTGCCTGTGCTAACCTTCCTATGGTGTAGAAATATACCTAGTTGGATGAATCTTATTGTGGCTAGCTGGTCTAGTGGCTAACGCGACGGGCTGGAGTTTTGAGACTCTATGACTGCGGGTTCAATCCCGGCCGGGGGTATGGTTTATTTGCAATCGTATCATTACGATTTCTTGAGTCATGTTTTCTTTTCTAATTTTTTTCTTTTCCTACTAACATTTGGGGCCTGAGAGACCAATACTGTATATAATGTATATATATAAACTCACTGTATTGAACACAATAACTGCACTAAAGTTATTATCATATTATTGTTTACCACTTTTGTTTATTACAATAAACAAGCACAAATCTTGTATAATACTAATGTTCTATCATATATTTACATATTTACAATCACTGGACATGGTTTTAGAACTGCTGGAGCTTGTGAAAGTCCTTGAAACAAGGCACCATGCACAGAGGTACCTTACATTCCTTGCACATGTCTTTGTGTCTTTGCACAGTGTCTTTGCATCTTTGTTGCCGTCGTTTTGTTTGTGCACAGACATTGCATCTCTTCTGAGCAAATTTCTTCTGAGTTGAAGGAAGCTGTATTATGAAATGATCACCTTCCCTCCTCAAACGCTTGGGTATATTCCGAGGAATTCGAGGACCTTGTTGTATAGCAGGTGTTGTTACCAGGTACTTCATTATGAGTTGTCTGACAACAGAGAAATAAAATTCACCATATGGTGGTCTGTTGCCAGTCTTTATTTGGTACATATTATATGCATTGAGCATTGAAATGTCCATGAGATGGAAGAAAAGTTTCATGTACCACTTGTAACTTTTACGAACACAATTAACAAAGCCAATCTGCATGTCACATTTGTCAACCAAGCACTTGTTTTGTGTATAATCAATCACTGTCACTGGTTTTCGAATATGTTCATTAGTCACTCAATCAACTTTGCCACTGTCTTGCATTTCGTTACAGTGAATGGTTGTCAGCAATGTGACATCTCGTTTGTCATGCCACCGTAATGCCATGATGTCATTGGCAGTAAACACCTGCATGTCATCACCACAAGCACCTGCGTTGAACCTGGGCATACATTTACGATTAGAATGCACTGTGCCACATACATTTGTCTTGTTCACTTGCAAGAAATCACTGAGTAAAGGGCTTGTGTACCAGTTATCGGTATACATATAATGTATGCCCCTTACCAAGATAAGGTGCCATCATGCTTCTCACTACGTCACCTGAGATACCCAATAACAACTTGGTATCTTTCAATGTTTTACATCCAGTGTATACAATAATATCCAATACCAGGCCACTGTCACAGTCACAGAGTACAAACAGTTTTATACCAAAGCATTTCCTCTTGCTTGGTTTATACTGCTTGAATGACAGCCTACCTCTGAACAAAATCAAAGACTCATCAATTACAAGATTCTTGAATGGATAAAAGTACATGTTGAACTTTTGTTTGAGACACATAAAAACATTTCTAATCTTGTATAACCTGTCACTTCTGTCAGGCCTGGTTTTGTCAGAGAAGTGCAACATACGTAACAGTAAGATAAACCTGTTCACTAGGATGATTTCACTGAAGACCAGGGTAGAAATCAGCCAACCTGTGGACCAGTATGCTTTTATATTATGCTTATAGACATGAGGCATAAGCATTATTGTTGCAAAAAGCAAACATTTCTGCAACAGTTGTCTCTTTCCACCAGTGTAGTCTTGACTGTGGTGATAAGATCGTATTTGCCCTTGTGTACTCAAAATACTTGTTACTTTCCCTGGTAATAGATTCCATCAAGGGCTGGCCAAAGAATATTTCAAAAAATTCCAGTTCATTGGCCATGGTTCCAAGGGGACAAGTAGGTAGAATTCCACTTTGAGAGTCATCAAAGTGGTGGGGCTTGGGAACAAAATTGGGATTTTGCTGCCAATTCCAGTTACGGTTTACTGGTGGATACTGGACATCTTAGGCTGGTTGTGCAGGTAGTTGTGGTTGTGGTGGGCTGGTGGCTGATGCTCTGCTTTGTCCTTGAACTGAGGAGCCAGCAGCGTGGGTCCCAGCCTGGGCTGGTGAGTCACGCATGGCCGTGGCACTACCATAACCACTACCACCATCTACTGATGCCTGTGGTCTATCCATGCCAAGTGTAGCCACATCATCCTCACTTTCACTGTCTATTCCTGGTGTAGGGCCACAGGATGTACTCCGGGATGTACTCCGGGATGTGCTCTGGGATGTACTCTGGGATGTACTCCGTCCCCTGGGCACTGTATAGGGTACACTACCCAAGCACATGTGGCAGAGTACGTACCAAAGCATTACTGGTGAATATGATTCCTCACTATCACTACTCGAATGATCGTCAAGAGCAATAAGATCACAATCCATATCACTATCATCATCATTACTGAAGTCAGAGGCCTGGCCACACGAAAATAATAGTTTTCTCTTGCGATGAGGTACAACTGTGACTGAGGAGTGCCCACACCAGAGGTAGAAGGTTGAGGATCGTCAGGGTTTTCTACACTGTTATCGATATCCTGGTCATTCCTTTCGGTCACTAACTGATCAAAGCCAAAGAATTCGTCTTCATTTCCACTTCCATCAGTGTCAGAACTATCAGATAGGAAGAGGAGAGTCCCAGTTTTCCTTGGAGTGAGAGCTGCCTTGCGACGAGGCATGGTGAACAAAGGTAACTGAGCCGGTATTCCCACACTGGTATGTGGGCGCCTAGAATTTTTGTTTATGGCACACACCCTCCACGCAGACCCATTCTCTCACATATAGGCCTATGAGCGTTTTCGCGCTAAATTTGATGCTGCTAGAATTTTGGCGTAGATCTACAGTTTGGACACTGAACATGAAGCCGTAGATCTACGGGACGGACCCTGAAAGGGTTAAAGTCCTGCTCATATTTTTCAGCCACTTTTTTGTCAGAACTGGCAGCCTCACTATGCCTTATCACACTGTGTATGCCACTACGATTCTTAAATCTCTCAAACCAGCTTTTGCTGGCCTTAAATTCATCAACAGCAGCACTATTTTGAGGTATTTTCTTAATAAGATCCTCATGCACCTGCCTTGCCTTTTCACATAGGATTGACTGTCAAACACTATCTCCTGATAATTGTTAATCGTAACAACAGCTTCCTTGATTGCCTTTTTGTTGCGCAATATAGTAGTGATGGTTGAATGGGGTTTGTTGTATAGCTTTTCCAACTCCGAGATACACACTCCACTCTCGTACTTTTCTGTTATCTCCTTTTTTCAATTTGATGGTACACCTCACCCTTTTTACCACAGGGATGGCACTAGAAGCTTTCTTGGGGCCCATGGTGGCTTATTAAGCAGTTACAAGCACTAAAAACAATGGAATAATACAAAATTTATTGCAGGTACATGTGGAATCGACCACAACGGCTTGTAAACAATGACACACTGGCTGGTAGACAGGGTGACTGGCCAGGCCCACTCATGGCACTAAGCAGACACGCTTGGGACGAAAGCTCCAAACCGAGCTTTTAGGTGTTATCCAAGCCAATTTTTTTATGCCAAAGCGAGGCAATATCCAATTTTGGCGCTATCTGATGCAGGTGTTAACTGAGGGTCCACTGTACTTCATTATGAGTTGTCTGACAACAGACAAATAAAATTCACCATACAGTGGTCTGTTTCCAGTCTTTATTTGGTACATATTATATGCACTGAGCATAGAAATGTCCATGAGATCAAAGAATAGTTTCATGTACAACTTGTAACTCTTACAAACACAATCCACAAAGCCAATCTGCATGTCAAATTTGTCAACCAAACTCATATTTTGTGTATAATCAATTGCTGTTACTGGTTTTCGAATACATTCATTGGTCACTCTATCAACTTTACCACTGTCTTGCATTTTGTTAGGGTGAATGGTTGTCAACAATGTGACATTTCATTTGTCATGCCACCATAATGCCATGATGTCATTGGCAGTAAACACTTGCACCTCACCAGCACGTGTGCCTGCGTTGAACCTGGGCATGTGTTTACGATTAGAACGCACTGTGCCATACACACATCTGTCATGTTCACTTGCTCAAGAAATCACTGAGTAAAGGGTTTGTGTACCAGTTATCAGTACATAATGTATGCCCCTTACTAAGATAAGGTGCCATCATGTTTCTCACTACGTCACCTGAGATACCGAATAACATCCTGGTATCTTTCAGTGTTTTACTTCCCGTGTATACAGTAATATCCAATACCAGGCCACTGTCACAGTCACAGAATGCAAACAGATTTATACCAAAGCATTTCCTCTTGCTCGGTATATACTGCTTGAACGACAGTCTATCTTTGAACAAAATCAAAGACTCGTCAATCACAAGATTCTTGAATGGATAAAAGTACATGTTGAACTTTTGTTTCAGATACATAAAAACATTTCTAATCTTGTATAACCTGTCACTTCTGTCAGGCCTGGTTTTGTCAGAGAAGTGCAACATACGTAACAGTAAAATAAACCTGTTCACTGGAATGATTTCACTGAAGGCCGGGGTACAAATTAGCCAATCTGTGGACAAGTATGATTTTATATTATGCTTATAGGCATGAGGCATAAGCATTATTGTTGCAAAAAGCAAATACATTTCAGCCACAGTTGTCTCTTTCCACCAGTGTAGTCTTGACTGTGGTGATATGATCGTATTTGTCATTGTGTATTCAAAATACTTGTTAGTTTCCCTGACAATAGTTTCCATCAAGGACTGGTCAAAGAATAGTTCAAAAAATTCCAGTTTATTTGCAGTGTTTCCAAGGGAACAAGCTGGTAATATTCCACTTTGAGAGTCGTCAAACTGATGGGGAGTGGGAACAAAATTGGAATTTTGCTGCTAATCCCGGATCCGGTTTGCTGGTGGATACTGGACATCATAAGCTTTCGGTCACTGGTGGATACTAGACATCATTGCTTTCAGTCATTAATTGATCAAAGCCATAGAATTCTACTTCTTTTCTACTTCCATCAGAGTCAGAACTATTAGTTAGGAAGAGGAGAGTCCCAATTCACCTTGGAGTGAGAGCTGCCTTACCACGAGGCATAGTGAATAAAGCTTACTGAGGTGGCGTTCCCACAATGCCATGCGGGCGCCTAGAATTTTTGTTTTTGGTGCACACACACCACGCAGACCCGTTATCTTAGATGTAGGCCTATCAGCCTTCTTGCACTAAATTTGATGCCACTAGAATTTTGGCATAGTTCTATGGTTTGAACCCTCAACATAAAGCTGTAGAACTACGGTACAGACCCTGAAAGGGTTAATAAACTGCCTTTGTATAATGTGAAGAGATTGAGGTAGGCAGGTGGCAGTAAGTACAGTAGGGTCCTACTTATATGGCAGGTTAGGTTCCAGGCTACCGCTGGAAAGCGGACATCGCCGGAAAGCAGAATGCCATTGGTCCACTCATAAATGCATACAAATGCCAGATAACAAATTTATGCTAACATACAGTAAATGATTATATTACACAGATTAATGTGCCATGTTTTGGTTATTGCACTATTGAAAAATTGCAGTGCACTTTTATACAACATTTCATAAAATTAACTTTACACGATTCCATTTGCGGGTGCAGAAAAAATTTCCTCAGTTCAAGCTACCACCTTGTGGGTCAGTAGGGAAGACCTCTCGCCATCCCCTTCCACCCCCAACACTTCCTCCACCACCATCCCAGCCTTCGTGAATACATGTTCAGTTCCATTCTATCTTTGGAGCTAGCTGTTTGTGAATTGTGTTTTGGTCTTTTAATTACCATATCTTGTATGTGCCAAGCAATCATGGCACCCAGTAGGCATACCAGTGTTGCTGAAAGAGGCAAGAAAAGGTATAAGCATTTAAGTCCTCGAGTTAATCAAGAAAATAGAGATATTAGACAAGAGATAGCCTGTGGCTGTAATAAAGCATCAGTTTGTGCAGGGGCGTAGACCCCCGAAACCCTCTCCAGGTAAACTTCAGGTAAACCTCTCGCCCTACATTAAGGCTACAAATATTTTAAGGTAAGTAATGAATGTACTGTATATGCATTTTATCGGTCTGGGGCACTTTAAATATCATAGTGTACATATGGGTGGGCTGGCCTGGCTGGCTACCATACCTCCTACACCTGACTTCCTACAAATAAATACTCACCTCTCACCCTACATTAAAACTAAAAATACTTTTGGTAAGTAATGGGTGTACTGCGTGTGTATTTTACTTTTTAATGTTTCTAATGCCTAGTTTTACTGCTAACTTAGTACTATACAGTAAACCGTTATATTACACGGTAGTTACATTCCTGAAAACGCCATGTTATGTTAGATAAACTGAAGAACTTATAAGACAAATAGGGTTAAATTCCTAGGAGCCTCAAAAAAACAGAAAACTTTTTTTTAGACCTCCAGATCTTACAAAAATAAAAGTGAATATGTAATTGTAGTTCATTGCTGTGATGTACTATGTTGTTTTTTTTACTGCTTAAGACTACAAATGCAACAGAAATAATAGTATTTCTTACCTTAAATTGTGGGTGCTGGTGTTTGTGGATGATTGTGAAGAGAGTGGAGAGTTATGTTGTGGTCCTACTGGGCTGAGGTGGATGGTAGAGGTTCTGGTACTGAAGTCAGTGGTTGTACTGAAGTGTGCACAAATTCTGTAATGGATTTCTGTTCTATTTTTACTCACACTGCACATCATACAACTGATGGTAAGGCATCAGCTGCTCTAGACACCCTTTCAGGGCCCTCTTCTTGAAAAAGTCTAACATTAAGTCAGTCAGTCAGTCAAGTCAGTAAATCAGTAAATCAGTCAAGTAAGTCAGTCAGTAAGTCAGTCAGTCAGTCAGTAAGTCAGTCAAGTCAGTCAGTCAAGTCAGCCAAATAAATCAGTCAAATAAGTCAGTCAAGTAAGTCAGTCAGTTATTCATCACAAACTCATATATTTACCTCATTCTTTTTAATTGCACAAATTAGCTCTATTACAGCCACAGGCTATCTCTTGTCTAATATCTCTGTTTTCTTCATTAACTTGAAGACTTAAATGCTTATACCTTATCTTGCCACTTTTAGCAACACTGGTAGACCTACTGAGTGCCATGATTGCTTGGCAGATACAAGATACAGTAATTAAAAGATCAAAGCACAATTCACAAACAGCTAGCTCCTAAGATAGAATGGAACTGAACATGTATTCATGAAGGCTGGGATGGTGGTGGTGGAAGTGTCGGGGGTGGAAGGGGATGGCGAGAAGTCTTCCCCACTGACCCACAAGGCGGATGTTACAGTTCAGAGGGTCACCCTAACTGTGCCTGCACTCTAAAGGAGGCGTGAGGATGTTACAGTTCAGAGGGTCACCCTAGCTGTGCTTGTACTCTAAAGGAGGGGTGAGGATGTTACATTTCAGAGGGTCACCCTAACTGTGCTTGCACTCTGAAGGAGGGGTGAGAATGTCACCCTAACTGTGTCTGTACTCTAATGGAGGGGTGAGGATGTTACAGTTCAGAGGGTCACCCTAACTGTGCTTGCACTCTAAAGGCAGGGTGAGAATGTTACAGTTAAGAGGGTCACCCTAACTGTGCCTTTACTGTAAAGGAGGGGTGAGGATGTTACAGTTCATAGGAGTCACCCTAACTGTGCCTGTACTCTAAAGGAGGCATAAGGATGTTACAGTTCAGAGGATGATACCTAACTATGATGTCATAACATGGCAAGACAGCGATTGAATGAATGATGGCAGGGTCACTCTGCCTAGGCAGGAGACGGGCAGTATGTTAAAGAAAACTTGAAATTTGTGAATGGTTAAGCTGTGGATAGTAGAATAAGTAAATGGTCTACTTAACAGATATGTGAATTTCATTCTTAAACTAATGTGTTAACAACATCTAATTTAACCCTTTTAGGGTCTGTGCCGTAGATCTACGGCTTTACGTTCAGGGTCCAAACCATAGATCTACGCCATGAGCTCAGCTCACTCTGATAAGCTGTGATCAGTAAATTTGGGCCTAGATATGAGAGAATACATTTCTGTGATATGTGTGTACCACATAAAACAAATCCTGTAGCACACAGTACATAATGAGAGAAAAAAACTGAGACCGTAATTTTCGATTAAAACAGTGACTTTCCAGTGTTTTTGTATGTTTTTTATAGTTGTATTTGCAATTTCTTGGTCTCATTTGATAGAATGGAAGATATACTACAGAAATAGAGATTATTTTGATTGGTTTTAACACTGGAAATGGCTTGAAACTGAGCTCAAACTAGCAGAAATTTTAATTTTTTCCGATGTTCAAGGATAAATGAATGACCTCACAAGTCTAATACATGACAGCTGGTGGGCCTAATATACATTTACAATTGTGGTGATATTATTTATACAATTATTACAGTATTGCATAACAATAAATCTTCTATTTTTTGGTTTGAATAAAAATTCATTATGTGAATAAAAAATCAAAATGGAATTCATTTGTAAAGCCTGAAAACATAACTAATGAACAGAGGAAATGTTAGTTTAGTGCCAGGAATGCCTGCATTGTTTATTTTGGACCCTATTTTGAAATTGGAATATTTTGAATTTTGCATTAAATTGGCCAAATTACCAATTTCCGGTCACTTTATTTTCTTGTTGAAACAGTTGACTTGGCGATTTCTTGTGCTCAATTGATAGAACAGAAGTAATACTAGTGAAATAGCTAAGAATTTGGGTGACTGGAATACTGTAATTTGCCTAAAATGGAGTCAAAGACGACAAAATCACCAATGCGTAAATATCACCGACACATCAAAATTTGTGAGAGCATAATTTCGCCAGTTTTTCATCAAATTTTGTACTTTTTGTTTTATCACCTTCAGAAAAAGATTCTCTACCATTTCATAGGAAAAAATAACAAAATTGTTTTTTGAAAATTCTTGGACCCTGGTACACACTTTGAAATTTGGCCTCTGGACCCTGAAAGGGTTAAGTATTATGACCTTAAAATTATTATAGAAAATTACAAAGTTTTTATATAGTTATTAAGGACTGTATTATCAGACTGTATTGAAAAAGAAATTATTTTTCTATAATTTTTAAATTCTAAAAAATCTACTTGTTCTTCAGAAATACCTAGGTGGTATAAACTTGATATCAGAAGCAATCCAGGAGGACCTGGAGATACAACTGCAGCCTATGAGAAGACCTCTCTTGATGAGGTCTGTCTCCTTGATCAACACTGAGGATCCCAAGTCTGCTGTAAGAAACTCACTTAATCATTACTGTGGAATTATAGATACAGGTCGGCCATCACTAATCAGACAATCTCTAATCCAGTTCCATCACTAATCTGGCACCCTACAGGTCCCGATGATGTTGGGTTAGTGATAGTCTGTACTACCCATTTATCAATTAGGATATCAAATACTCTATGATAAGCATTGAGTGCTCTTCCAAAAGTAATTCCATTTTACAAATACTTCTAAAACTATAGTCAGAATTTCAAGAAAAATCATAAAACTGTTTTCATGGTTTTCATTGCGCTTGGAGTGTGTGCTTCTGGTCTGATGTTATCATTGATACATGATTGCTAAGGAGGATTTTGTAGTAAATGTGAAAAAAAACATCTTAACAGCCAATATTAATTTCTGTATTCAATAATCCATTAAGACCAATATACCCATAGTCATACAGAAATGTGCCCAGAGATTGTACCAGGTGGTTATTGCTCATCTTGTTGCATGAAGAAATCCATATTCTAAATTATAATTCCACATTATTTTTACTTGAGTGTAATAAACAACATTTATTTCAACTACGTGTGCAAGAGAGGTATGTCTAATTATAAAAGAAACTCAGTTATTGTACTTACAAACTTATCAAACCATGACTCAGTCCTCTCTTAATCCCAGATTTCCTTCATGTAGCTCTGCCTCTTTTGAAATATTTTGAAAACTTCAATTTCTGATAATGCAGTTCTAGTTTTTATTGGAATACATTATAGTAGATTTGTTACAATTCAAAAGTTTTATGCAGGCACCTCTGAGACTGTGGAATGCAGTAGCATCAGGAGAACAAGAAGAGGTGGAGCAAGTATTAGCAACACTAAGTCCAAGTCCCCAGGTGACACTTGATGGCTGGGACACCTCACCTTACGAAGAAGCTCATCGTCGAGGTCACAGTAATGTCCTACGAGTGCTAGAAGGCTTTATGAATAAGCAGCCAGATGTTCCACACAATGATATGATTCTGGGTGTTTTACAAGTAATGTTTTCACTTTGGTACAAGATCATGTTTGAAGCTTATATGGGTTTGAAGCTTATATGGGTTTGGGTTTGAAGCTTATATGGGTTACCTAGTTACTTTCTATATTCAGTCAACCCAAGGTATAAAAGCTAGCTATTAGAGGATTTTTAATATCATGTAAGTAAGTGGTATTATCTTAGTTTTCTTTATGATAATGTAAAATGGTAAATAAATATCTTTACACTTGTGAAGTTAACTACCATACTATTAAAAAAGGCAGACTCAGAAGTGTATATTATACACCAAGTTTGAGATATTCAATTGTATGTTCTTAGTTAAATGCTTCAAGCACTTGTGTGCCTTTTGTTTCATGGGCACAAATTCTTACTGACTAATGAATATTAAGTGTACTCTTTTGTAAATGACACAATTCTACAATTCTGTCTCTGTCATTAGGTAGTCAGAGACAAAGAAATACAAAACAGGCTTAATTTATAAGTGTGAGTTGTACAGCAATGAAAAGTATAACAACTACAGTGGAACCCTGGATTTTGGCTATAATCTGTTCCAGAAGGTCTGCCTAAATCCGAAAAGGCCAAAAGGTGAAGTAATATTTCCCATAAGAATTAATGTAAATATGATTAATCCGTTCCAGACACCCAAAAATATTAGCAAAAAATACATTTTTTAAAGATTAACTGTAGTTTTACATACAGAAAACAATGAGAAATAAATATAAAGCACAAATTTTAATGATACATGAGCATTACATAGCTTTATTGAAGACTCTTGTTGGCATATTGAAGAAGGCGAGGAGGGGAGAGGGAGTTGGGGTTATTGTTTGGAAGGGGAATCCCCCTCCATTAGGACTTCAGGTATCAAGTCCCTATCCAGGGTTACCTCCCTTCTTTGTCTTTTACTGGCACTAGGACCAGCTTGAGAGTCACTGCACCCCTGTCACACAAAAAAACTGTCCAGAGAGGTATATTTCTGGCATCTCTCTAAGATTTGCCTGAAGTGGGACGAGGTTTTGTCACCAAATTCTATTGTGTTTCTCACTTTCTTCACCAAAGGGCTGGCACTAGGAACTTTCTTTGGGCCCAAGGTGACTTATTTTGCAGTCGCACTTAATAAACAACCACAAAAAGCAATGAATTATAACAAAATATTTGGATGAATGCGTGGAGTGTTGCTCACTCACCCAGAGACACAGCCAGACTGACTCATGAACGCGGCGGAGTGGTGGGCAGACGCATCCAATATGGCTGATTTCCGAGTTGCCGGCCAAAATCATGGATAGAATTTCGGCTGAAAAAGCAGCCGAAAACTGATTTGGCCGATATCTGCGCCGGCCAATATCCGGGGATCTACTGTATTGTATTTATATACTGAGGATGAGATTTTGCAAATTTACCTGCTACAAAATTTTTTGTATTTTGTTGTAAGCGAACTAATTTTGCTTTATATAATAGGCCCATACAAAGAAGATAGATGCAGTGTTTGCAGCAGCAAGTGGTGGACAGTACCGTTATGCAGGTGGTGTAGATGTACTACTTCGTGCTTACAGTCTACCAGGCACAATACAGGACCAGCATGGTCGCTCTCTCTTGCACTACGCTGCCTCTGTTATGTTGGCTGATGTAGGACCTCTCTGGCTGGCACCTGATATTAGGAGTTTGGTCGAAAGTCATGGCATCTATGCTAATGCTGTTGATTTTAATGGTTAGTGGAGAATATTGTTTGGTTTTACTTGGCAGTAATTAACTACATTTTTTCTTGAAGCTTATCTTAACATAAATTTGTTTGTTTTTTTTAATAAATTAGTAATATAACACTCTTAGACACTGATGAAACTATGCGTCATATATTATTGATGCAAGATTATAAAGTGCTGTATTATACAGTGTTATCCATTCCTAATGCAATATAGGTTGACTATCACTAATCCGGCATCATTGGGATCTGTAGGGTGCCGGATTAGTGATTTTGCTGGATTACAGAGTGGTTAGGTTACAATATACTTAACCCAACAGCTGACCATCTCATGCTACCCTTAAAATCAAGACAAGTTGGTTAACCCTTTCACTGTTGCAACCCCTGCTTGCAAACTTGCTCCCAGTGTTGAAGAATTGAAAAAAAAAAAATTCTCATGAAATTATAGACACTTTTTCTGAAAGTAGTGAAACCAAAAGTACGAAATTTGGTAGAAAACTTGTGGAATTATGCTCACACAAAGTTAGTGGTCTCGGCGATATTTACGCATTGGTGATTTTGCCCAATTTATGCCCTATTTGTGGCCAGTTCCAGTGTCCTGTCAACCAAACTCATATCTATTTTGCTAGTATTCCTTCCATTCTGTCCATTGAGTGCAAGAAACCACCCATTTACCTATTACAATTACCCAATAAAGTGATCAGAAATTGATAATTTCTCCAATTTCACACAAATTTCAGGAGATGCCAATTTCAAAATAGTGTCCAGAATAAACAATACAGACATTCCTGATACTAAAATAACATTTTTTCTGTTCATTAGTCACATCTCCAAGGCCCCTCATATATTACGCTTGCTTTTGATTCTGAATTTTTATTTACACAAAAAATAGAAGATTTGTTTTTACGTTGACTACTGCATTATTATAATCATTTTATAAATAATATCAACCCATTTGTGGCCACATATTGGACCAGCCATTTGACATGTATTGGATATGTACGTGGTTTGTTTACCCTTGAACATTGGCAAAAATCGAACATTTCCAGTAATTTGAGCTTAATTTCAAGGAACTTTTTGCTCTGAAACCAATCAAAAGCATCTTTATTTTTGTAATATATCTTCCATTCTATCAAATGAGACCAAAAAACTGAGAATATATCCATAAAAACCATATGAAAATACACCACAAAGTTGCTGTTTTACACCAAAAATACAGTCGCAGTTTTTTCTCATTATGTACTACATGCTGCAGGATTTTTTTATATAGTGCACACTTACCACATGGACATATTATCTCATATCTAGGCCCAAATTTACCAGTCACAGCTTATCTAAGTAAGCTGAGCTCATGGCATCATACTAAGGGACTAACATTGGCTTCAAAGCCATGATACAATGGGACCAACAATGAAAAGGTTAATCCTTTTAGGGTCCCAGCTGTAGATCTACATGAGCTCAGCTCACTCAGATTGGCTGTGAGTGGTACATTTGGGCCTAGATATGAAAGGATGCAGCTATGTGGTAAGTGTGCACCATACAAAACAAATCCTGCAGCATGCAATGCATAATGAGAAAAAATGCACCTGTGTATTTTGGATTAAAACATCGACTTTGCTGTGTATTTTCGTATGGTTTTTACGGTTGTATTCACAGTTTCTCGTTCTCATTTGATATTAGGTCTTCATAGACATACAAAAAGCATTTGATACAGCAGATCACAGTATCTTACAGGGTCAGAGGACATTCTCTCAATTATCTAAAATCTTATCTTAGTGGTAGACACCAGTATGTATACACAAATGGCATGACATCCAATACTCAGCCTGTAGTTGTTGGAGTGCCACAGGGAAGTGTTGTAGATCCTCTACTCTTTCTTATTTACATCAGTGACCTCCTTAATGCATTGCAACTCCTTAGACCTGTTCTGTTCACAGATGACACCACTGTTGCATATGTGTCTTACCTAACAACTCTACTATACCTATAAAACTGTAAACAGCGAGCTATATAAAATATCAAACTGGATGACGACCAACAAATTACTCTCAATATAGACAAAACCTACTTCATGCTTTTTGGAATCAGAGCATTAACCCTTTCACTGTCAGTATGCTTAGGCATTGCTGTCTCAGTTTAAGGTTGCTGCTTATCATAACCCCCAAGTCCTTTTTGCAATCTGTATGGCTAAGTTCTACATAATTTAACTTATAAGTGCTATGGTTGTGGACACTCCCAAGCTTCAGAACCTTGCGCTTATCTACGCTGAACTGCATCTGCCACTTTTCTGACCAGTTATTGAGTTTGTCTAAATCCTCCTGAAGTTCCCTGACATCTATGTTTGAACCAATTATCCTATCTATATTTATGTCATCGCAAATTTGCTCATATCGCTAGTAATACCATCATCAAGATCATTGATATATATTATGAACAACAACGGGCCTTGTTACAGATCCCCACTTGGATTTAACCCCGTTTATGGACACACTGCTTCCTGTCTGTGAGCCATGACTCTATCCATGACAGCACTTTTCCCCCAATGCCATGAGCTGCCACTTTCTTTAACAGTCTTTGGTGCAGTACTCTATCAGAAGCCTTACTAAAATCTAAATAAACAATATCAAATTCTTTGTCTTGATCAACAGCCTCAAAGCTTTACGGAAGAAATTTAGTAAATTAGTTAGACAAGACCGGCCTCTCATGAATCCATGCTCAGTATCATTAATCAGATTATGCTTATCCAGATGGCTTCTCATAATCTCAGCTTTAATTTTTATTATTATTATCACACTGGCCGATTCCCACCAAGGCAGGGTGGCCCGAAAAAGAAAAACTTTCACCATCATTCACTCCATCACTGTCTTGCCAGAAGGGTGCTATATACTAGAGCTTTTAAACTGCAACATTAACACCCCTCCTTCAGAGTGCAGGCACTGTACTTCCCATCTCCAGGACTCAAGTCCGGCCTGCCGGTTTCCCTGAACCCCTTCACAAATGTTACTTTGCTCACACTCCAACAGCACATCAAGTATTAAAAACCATTTGTCTCCATTCACTCCTATCAAACACGCTCACGCATGCCTGCTGGAAGTCCAAGCCCCTCGCACACAAAACCTCCTTTACCCCCTCCCTCCAACCTTTCCTAGGCCAACCCTTACCCTGCCTTCCTTCCACTACAGGCTGATACATTCTTGAAGTCATTCTGTTTCGCTCCATTCTCTCTACATGTCCGAACCACCTCAACAACCCTTCCTCAGCCCTCTGGACAACAGTTTTGGTAATCCCGCACCTCCTCCTAACTTCCAAACTACGAATTCTCTGCATTATATTCACACCACACATTGCCCTCAGACATGACATCTCCACTGCCTCCAGCCTTCTCCTCGCTGCAACATTCATCACCCATGCTTCACACCCATATAAGAGCATAGGTAAGACTATACTCTCATACATTCCCCTCTTTGCCTCCAAGGACAAAGTTCTTTGTCTCCAGAGACTCCTAAGTGCACCACTCACCCTTTTCCCTCATCAATTCTATGATTTACCTCATCTTTCATAGACCCATCTGCTGACACGTCCACTCCCAAATATCTGAATACATTCACCTCCTCCATACCCTCTCCCTCCAATCTAATATCCAATCTTTCATCACCTAATCTTCTTGTTATCCTCATAACCTTACTCTTTCCTGTATTCACTTTTAATTTTCTTCTTTTGCACACCCTACCAAATTCATCCACCAATCTCTGCAACTTCTCTTCAGAATCTCCAAAGAGCACAGTGTCATCAGCAAAGAGCAAATGTGACAACTCCCACTTCATGTGTGATTCTTTATCTTTTAACTCCACGTCTCTTGCCAAGACCCTCACATTTACTTCTCTTACAACCCCATCTATAAATATATTAAACAACCACGGTGACATCACACATCCTTGTCTAAGGCCTACTTTTACTGGGAAATAATTTCCCTCTTTCCTACATACTCTAACTTGAGCCTCACTATCCTCGTAAAAACTCTTCACTGCTTTCAGTAACCTACCTCCTACACCATACACCTGCAACATCTGCCACATTGCCCCCCTATCCACCCTGTCATATGCCTTTTCCAAATCCATAAATGCCACAAAGACCTCTTTAGCCTTATCTAAATACTGTTCACTTATGTGTTTCACTGTAAACACCTGGTCCACACGCCCTCTACCTTTCCTAAAGCCTCCTTGTTCATCTGCTATCCTGTTCTCTGTCTTACTCTTAATTCTTTCAATAATAACCCTACCATACACTTTACCAGGTACACTCAACAAACTTATCCCCCTATAATTTTTGCACTCTCTTTTGTCCCCTTTGCCTTTATACAAAGGAACTATGCATGCTCTCTACCAATCCCTAGGTACCTTACCCTCTTCCATACATTTATTAAATAACTGCACCAACCACTCCAAAACTATATCCCCACCTGCTTTTAACATTTCTATCTTTATCCCATCAATCCCGGCTGCCTTACCCCCTTTCATTTTACCTACTGCCTCATGAACTTCCCCCACACTCACAACTGGCTCTTCCTCACTCCTACAAGATGTTATTCTTCCTTGCCCTATACACGAAATCACAGCTTCCCTATCTTCATCAACATTTAACAATTCCTCAAAATATTCCCTCCATCTTCCCAATACCTCTAACTCTCCATTTAATAACTCTCCTCTCCTATTTTTAACTGACAAATCCATTTGTTCTCTAGGCTTCCTTAACTTCTTAATCTCACTCCAAAACTTTTTCTTATTTTCAACAAAATTTGTTGATAACATCTCACCCACTCTCTCATTTGCTCTCTTTTTACATTGCTTCACCACTCTCTTAACCTCTCTCTTTTTCTCCATATACTCTTCCCTCCTTGCATCACTTCTACTTTGTAAAAACTTCTCATATGCTAACTTTTTCTCCCTTACTACTCTCTTTACATCATCATTCCACCAATCGCTCCTCTTCCCTCCCGCACCCACCTTCCTGTAACCACAAACTTCTGCTGACACTCCAACACTACATTTTAAACCTACCCCATACCTCTTCAACCCCATTGCCTATGCTCTCATAGCCCATCTATCCTCCAATAGCTGTTTATATCTAACCCTACTGCTCCTCTTTTAGTTTATAACCTTCACTCTCTCTTCCCTGATGCTTCTGTTCTCCTTGTATCATCTACCTTTTACTCTCAGTGTACTACAATAAAAGTATCTGATATATCTGTGCCCCTCTATAAACATGTACATCCTGAAGTCTACTAACAGTTTTATCTCCCAATACATATCAACAAACTACTGTCATTTCGCCCTACATCATATTGTATACTTGATTTAAGAAATCGTAATGACACGATTGCAAATAAACCATACCCCGCCGGGATTGAACCCGGTCATAGAGTCTCAAAACTCCAGCCCGTCGCGCTAGCCACGGGCTGGAGTTTTGAGACTCTATGACCGCGGGTTCAATCCCGGCCGGGGGTATGGTTTATCTTGTATACTTATTTATCCTCTTTTTCTTAAAATATGTATTACCTATAACTAAACCCCTTTCTATACAAAGTTCAATCAAAGGGCTCCCATTATCATTTACACCTGGCACCCCAAACTTACCTACCACACCCTCTCTAAAAGTTTCTCCTACTTTAGCATTCAGGTCCCCTACCACAATTACTCTCTCACTTGGTTCAAAGGCTCCTATACATTCACTTAACATCTCCCAAAATCTCTCTCTCTCCTCTACGTTCCTCTCTTCTCCAGGTGCATACACGCTTATTATGACCCACTTTTCGCATCCAACCTTTACTTTAATCCACATAATTCTTGAATTTACACATTCATATTCTCTTTTCTCCTTCCATAACTGATCCTTCAACATTACTGCTACCCCTTCCTTTGCTCTAACTCTCTCAGATACTCCAGATTTAATCCCATTTATTTCCTCCCACCGAAACTCCCCTACCCCCTTCAGCTTTGTTTCGCTTAGGGCCAGGACATCCAACTTCTTTTCATTCATAACATCAGCAATCATCTGTTTCTTGTCATCCTCACTACATCCACGCACATTCAAGCATCCCAGTTTTATAAAGTTTTTCTTCTCTTTTTTAGTAAATGTCTACAGGAGAAGGGGTTACTAGCGCATTGCTCCCAGCATTTTAGTCGCCTCATACGACACGCATGGCTTACGGAGGAAAAGATTCTTTTCCACTTCCCCATGGACAATAGAAGAAATAAAGAAGAACAAGAGCTATTTAGAAAAAGGAGAAAAACCTAGATGTATTTGTATATATATATATACATGTGCGTGTCTGTGAAGTGTGACCAAAGTGTAAGTAGGAGTAGCAAGATATCCCTGTTATCTAGCGTGTTTATGAGACAGAAAGAGAAACCAGCAATCCTACCATCATGCAAAACAGCTTTAATTGACTCTAGTAATTTGCCTACAATTGAGGTTAGGCTTATTGGGCAGTAATTTGAAGGTAACGACTTGTCCCCTGCTTTAAAAATAGGAACCACATTAGCCATCTTCCACATATCAGACACTACACCTGTTTGAAGAGATAAATTAAAAATATTAGTTAACGGTTCACAAAGTTCCATTTTGCTTTCTTTAAGAACCCTTGAAAAAAGCTCATCAGGACCCGGTGATTTATTTTGTTTCAGACGGTCTATTTGTTTCATAACCATTTCTCTAGTGACTGTGATGTTACATAATTTATCTTCTTCAGGTCCACTATAAAAATTAATTGCTGGGATATTGTTAGTGTCTTCCTGTGTAAAAACCGAGAGAAAATAATTATTTAAAACTGAGCACTTTTCGTTCTCTTTGTCAGTAAGATGCCCCAAATTATTTTTAAGGGACCTATCTTATCCCTAACTTTTGTTCTTTACACCTAGAAAAAACTTTCAGGGTTAGTTTTCGAATCCCTGGCAACTTTAATTTCATAGTCCCGTTTAGCTTTTCTTATCCTCTTTTTAGCGTCCCTCGTAATGTCAGTGTACTGATTTATAAGATGACCCTCACCTCTTTTGATATGTCTAAAAATTCCTTTCTTCTGCCCTAAAAGATATTTGAGCCTATTATTCATCCATTTTGGGTCATTTCTTTTCAATCTAATTTCCTTATCTGGGATAAATGTTCTTTGGGCAGCATGTATTGTGTTAAGAAAGCTGCCATACTGATAGCTCTCTTTGTTACCCCAGTCCACAGATGATAAGTGCTCTCTAAGCCCATTGTAATCTGCTAAGTGAAAATCTGGGACGATTACTGAATTATCCCTACTGTCATACTTCCATTCAATGCTAAAGGTAATTGATTTGTGATCGCTTGTGCCGAGTTCCTCTATAATTTCCAAATTATTAGCAAGAGTTTCCTTGTTTGCCAGAACCAAGTCAAGCAGGCTATTTCCCCTTGTAGGCTCTGTCATAAACTGCCTCAAAAAACAATCCTGAACTACTTCTAAGAAGTCGCTAGATTCTAAATTCCCAGTCAAGAAATTCCAATCAATATGACTAAAGTTAAAGTCTCCTAGAATTACTACATTATCGTCCCTTGTAGCCATAACAATTTCCTCCCATAGTAGTCTCCCTTGGTCCCTATCTAAGTTTGGGGGACGGTATATCACTCTTAAAATCAATTTTTCATGCCCCTCTGAAAATTCTATCCAAACAGACTCTGTATGTGTTACTTTAGACTTAATGCCTGTTTTTAAGCAACAGTTCAAGCGATCTTGAACATACAATGCCACCCCACCGCCCTTTCCAATACTTCTGTCTACTTGGAACAATTTAAAACCCTGAATGTGACATTCTGCAGGCATGTCTCGACTTTTTGAATTAAACCACGTCTCAGTTATGGCAAATACATCAATGTTACCTGCACTAGCAACCAATCTCAACTTGTCCATCTTATTCCTAGCACTATGGCTATTAGCATAATATACATTGAAAGACCCTCCTTTCTCTTTACCCTTCCTGCTCATTTCTGTTTTTCTACTAAACCTATTACTGTCCTTGTCACCTAGTACCACTGGCTTTCCAATATCTACCTCATTCTGCTTATTACTAGTTACCTTAGAACTCATAGTATTACTACACTGGGCCTTCACTGTTTTCCCACCAAAACCCATACCACTAACTATTCCTAGTTTAGAGTCCTAACAGCTCCCTTCACTGCAGTTGCCAGTGCCCCCACCCCAGACCTAGATAAGTGTACCCCATCCCTGGCATACATGTCATTTCTGCCATAGAAGAGGTCACAGTTGTCAATGAATGTTACTGCATTTTCCTTACAGTATTTGTCCAGCCAGCAAATGACACCAATTGCCCTGGACAACCATTCATTTCCAACTCTTCTCCTTGGCAAAATACCATATATTACAAGGTTCCCACCCTTCTTCCTAATTATGTCTATTGCTGACCTATACCTGCTAATCAGGTCCTCACTCCTACGTCTTCCAACATCATTGCCTCCCACACTGAGGCAGATAATAGGATTGCTCCCATTACCTTTCATGATGTCGTCCAGATGGCTAACAATATCTCCCATCCCAGCCCCTGGAAAACATACCCTCTGCCTCCTTTTCCTCTCCCTATAATGAAATGCCCTATCCATAAATTAATTTGACTGTCTCCAGCTACAACAATGTTCTTACTTCGTCGTGACATTCTCGATGGTCTTGGTCTCAGTAGTAGTGCCAGTTCCTAGTAACCAGTTACCAGTAACCAGTGTACCAGTAAATGACTCACTACCAACCATCTCTGCCTGAATCACTGACTGTATTCATATTGCTGCTGACCATAGCAGGATTTCAAACACCCCCTCACACATAGGCACTGGTGGGTCAGTCAGGCTAGGGAGCAGAGAGAGGCAGGACGGCTGTTGGTGCTTTCCCACACTTTCCGTTATATATTATATGTACTACCAGCCTACGTGAGTATTCTTACCCCATCCACGCATCGAAAACCCACATGACAAATGGTGGCACCGGTGTGGGCGTGGATTTAAGGGTATTTCAAGACGTTAGAAGACTGTTTGTGGGGAGCCGGCAGGTCAAAGGTGAACATCCCCCACCTCCAGCTAGCAGCTTTTCCCTCAGCACACCACCCTGTGTGTACTCCAGCCTGCAAAGCCTGTTGCAGCCGTTTTTCAAGCTTCCGGCTTTTGTTCGTGTGCTAATTGCTTCAATCTCCCAGGGGTTGACCCCGGGTTTTGCAATTAAGCCCGTTAATAAACCAAACTGTGGAAGTGAACGCTAGTCAGCCTGCCTCAGCCTACCATCCCGCCTGTCTCCTGTCATCCACCTGCTCCTTCATGCTGTGTGCATCGTTACACGTTTCCAGTCAGCCATTCTCGTGGGTTAAGCCAGTCAGCCAACCCAGTTCCAAACCCGCTGAGAGAGAAAGTAAGCCACGCAATTTCCCTTGAAGTTTTTGTTTATATACCCTTTTGTGCTCCCAGTTGGATGCTAAGAGTGGTCTTCACCATCCCTGTGGCATGGGTGGCTTACAAGCCCCTTGTGAGTGGAAGAGTGAGCGCCAGCAAAGTACCCCCCTTCACCCACCCGCCACACACTCTTCACCCTTCCTGTGGTGTTTAAAACCCTTTGTACTGGGCCCTGTACGTTTGGCCAAAAAAAATTGGTCAAGAGATGTACGAGCGCCAACAGTAAACCCATTATGTGATTTTCACCTAGAAAGCGCATTTCTTTCGACGACAGTGTGAGGTAGGCGTCATCTCCCCATGGAAAAGCTTACCTCTCACTCTTCCCCACACCGTCTAACTCCAGACTTCAGTGAAATTTTCTGTTTAAGACATTTTCTTGCATTTAAAGACCTTTGGTTGTGAGACTTTACGTGAATTTTTTGTTACTCAAGCCTTGTGTTTTCTGTAGACTCAGTGTTTTTTTGGAAAATTTTTTTTTGCAATATTTTTCAGTGTTACCTATTATATATTTTTTTTATCTGTGTTTTATTTTAGCTACTCTCTTCTGTATAAGTATTATTGTGTATGTACCAGTCAGTCCTCCGTGTGAAGTAATTCATTTTTTTTATCTGTATTCTTTCAGCATTGTTTTTCTCCAGTATTTGTCATTGTATTTTGCGTGATATTCCAGTATACTAATTTCTATTTTTTCTTGTGTAACCTTTTTTTCTACACCAGCGGGCTATTCCCTGATCTTTTCGAGACTTGTTTTTACCCTTATTTTTGCCGCAATTTTTGTCGTATCTTCACAGCAAGATTTTGTTTTAAGAATTTTAAACAAAAAAAAAAAAAAAATAAATAGTGAAAGTGTTGTGTGCCCGGCCACTTGAAATGTTACACTTCCATTTTTGTTTTTTTTTATTTTTTTCAATTTTTCATATATTTTTAAACAAAATTCACCTTTGTTAAATTTTCAATTTTTTTTTTAATGTAAAGTGTTTTTTTTTACTCTGGAAATTGTTTTGTCTAATTTAAAATTTAAGATTTAAAGTGCAATCAGTTTTTCTTCTATTTTTTTTTTTTTTATCTAACTACTTTTTCCCAGTGAGACTTTATTACTGCAGTGATTATTTCGCCCCTTATTTGGCATTGTTCGAGTAAATTTATTTTTTTTTATTGATATTTTATGCATTTTTTTCCAGTTCATTTTTGTTTCAGTTTTGTTTTTTCATTTTATATTTTTTCCCATGTTGTTTTGCATTAATTTTAATTTTGTTTATGCATTTTTAGAAAATTTTTTAAATTTTCCCATATCCTAGCAAGATTTCAAACCCCCCTCACACATGGGCACGGGGTGGGTTAGTCGGCTGGGGAGCGGGAGAGGGGGGCGGCTGTTGGCGCTTTCCCACACTTTCCGAAAATTATTATACGTATACCAGCCTACTGAGTTTCTTACCCCTCCACGTATCAAAAAACCCACATGACATTGGTTGGGGGTTTCGGGGTGTTTTACTCACGTCTGCCAATGTTTCCCTTGGGGTTTGGTTGTGAAGTTTCCACAATAGTCTTCTGGTTCTTCTTTGGGTTTCGCCTCCCCGACAGTTTTCTTGATCCTCAGTTTTGGTTCCTTGTTGTGCACCACTGACCAGGTTCCTCTTTAACCTGGGGACTGCAACGGGGATTATAGATCCTCTTTTTTCTCCTCCTCTCTTGTACCTCCGCTTGAAACCCTAAATTCCCTTTTTTAGCCCGGAGATTTTGCTTAAGGAGGGCATCCGGGTTCAGATTCACAGAGAGCAACGGTCTTCACAGAGCTAAATAATCGACTGGTAAGTACACGTCATGCTGCAAAAGGGCCACGGCCCATGCAAGCAGGTATTGTAACCTTTCTTGCACAACACCCTCGCAGTGTTCCCCCTTTTCTTATGTTCAAAAGTTTTTATAACCCGGGCAGAGTTCCCTCATCAAAAAGAACAAAAGAAAGGAGAACACGCAGTAGGCCTTTTGGCTCAACAGTCAGGCCCTTCACAATCCACCATGCAAAATATTTGCTCACCCCAATTTAAAGCAACCAAGCAATAAGAAATAACACAGGAGGAACACTGCAGAGGCCTGTTGGGCCTATACTTGGGAGGTCCTTTTCAAATCCAACCCCCTAACAGAATAAACTACCCAAGCAAAAAGCTTTGAAATTCTGTTTTTTACGTGCAAGTCCCACTCAAAACCCCCCCCCTCACTCGTGAATTTTTCCAACCTAAAATTTTAAAATACCCAAAAATTTTAGTTTGATAGGACCTTAGACTTTAAAAGGATGGACAAAATATGGGGGGAGGAGCATGTATGCTATATAAACATGTTTTTATGTTTTTAATGATTTTTCTGGTTCAATAGTTAAGGAAGCAGTATTGTATTTGATTTTCCCCCAATAATTGGGGGACCAAACATTTGCATTTTTTAACATTCCAGACCTTGATCCCCTAACCCCTTTTGAAGTTGGGGGGACCTTTTTTATAGAACAATAGTAAAAAAACAACTTTTTTATTGTTGGTTTGTGAAACTGTTTTGTAAACAATATAAAGATAACAAGTTGTGCAGCATTGTGTTGCATCTAGTGATAAAACAAAGCCCCGGGGTTTTTGTAATTAATCCATTCCAGAAGGTTGGCTGAAATCCAAAATGGCTGAAAACTGAAGTAATATTTCCCATAAGAAATAATGTAAATCCAATTAATCTGTTTCAGACACCCAAAAACATTAACAAAAAAATACATTTTATAGAGAATATAGTTTTACATACAGAAAACAGTGAGAAATAAATAGAAATGACTAATTTTAATGATAAATGAACATTACATACCTTAATTGAAGACTCTTGTTGGTGAGTAGTATTTATTTGTAGTCCCATAGAGAATACATCCCAGGCATATACCTACCAACTACATACACTGCTGCCTACAGCCATATTATTACCATCGACATAACATGTTCACTGAGTTTAATCGTTTCTGACAACTACCTTTAGATGAAATTATAAACAAAGGGAGATGTAATGAATAATTCATTCTGAGAATTATAAACAAAAGCCTTGTGTACTATTAACCCTTTCAGGGTCACGAGGCCCTCTCCTAAACTTGTTCTCAGGGTCGAAAATTTTTCGGAAAAAAAAAAAAATTCATATTAAAAGAGAGAGAATCTTTTCCCGATCATAATGACACCAAAAGTATGAAATTTGATGGAAAACTTATGGAATTATGCTCTCGCGAAGTTAGCTGTCTTGATGATGTTTAAGCATCGGCGATTTCACCCACTTTGAGCCCTATTTTCGGTCAATTCCAGTGTACTAGTCAACAAAAATCATAACTATTTCACTAGAACTCCATTTTTTCTATCGAATGAGTACAAGAAACCACCCATTTACCAATTTCAATTATCTAACAAAATGGGCGAAATTAGCAATTTTGCCAATTTCACACAAATTTTAAAAAAGCCATATCCAAATAGGGTCCAATAAACAAAACAGCATCCGACGCTAAATAACATTTCCCCTTGTTCATTAGTCAGTCCCCGGCCCCCTTACATTTTTTTTTGCTTTCCACTTTGAATTTTTTTTTCTCACAAAAAAAAGAAGATTTTGTTTGCAAATACGTATTAGTGTGGAAATGGTAAAATAAATAGCGCACTTGTGAAAGAATATTAGATTCACCATTGCGGTATTGGATGCATGGCATGATTTGTTTACTTTTGAACTTGGCAAAAACCCAACATTTCTGCTACTTTGAGCTAAAATTTCAAGGTACTTTTCATTGTAAAAACCAATCAAAATCATCCAATTTCTGTAACATTCTTTGTTCAAATAAAATGAGACCGGAAAACTAGAACAAACCATAAAACCATACGAAAATACAGTGCAAAGTTGCTGTTTTAACCCAAAAACACGGTCAAAGTTTTTTTTTGTTCTCATTACCACTGTGTGCTGCGGGTTTTTTTTTATACGTGCACACTAACCACATGGACCCATTCCCATTTGTAGGCCTAACAGCTTTCTCTCACTAGATTTGAAGGTGCTAAAATTCTGCGTACTGTACACAATAAACCCCGGTGCTAAGCCAACTATATGTCGGAAACCCTGAAAGGGTTAAGGGCGGGTTACTGGGCCACTGCAGTTCGTAGCATTTACTGTACTTTTAACTGGACCAGAGAAAGCATAAAGTTTCCCTTCACCGCCCCCAACCTCAATAGCATATAAACACTCTTTTTTTTGTTATGTAACTTTTTCCCTTTTATTGAAAAAAATATATAGATGGATAATGAAAATGCATATTAACGTAAAATAAATGTTTAATGTCCCAAAGAGTGATTATTATTCGTATTATTGTATTTCACGGTTTTTTTAAAACTAAAGGGACACTCTTGTGAATAGAACAAAGGGGTGTTTATGCTATGTAATGTGTTCTTAATAATTTTCAAGACATATCATGAGGATTAACCCCTTGAAAGTTTCGGGTTTTATATATACGTCTTACAAACCACGTGTTTTTACGTTATATACTCAACTTAGCGGCTTCAAAAACAAGCAGGAGAAAGCTGGTAGGCCCACATGTGAGACAATGAGTCTGTGTGGTCAGTATGCACCATATAAAAAATCCTGCAGCACCAACACGTAGTGCATAATGAGAAAAAAAAAAAACTCCGACAGTTTTTTTTAATTAAAATACCGAGTTTGTGGTCTTTTTTTGTATAGTATTTATGGTTGTATTATCATTTTCTTGGTCTCATTTGATAGAATGGAAAACATATTATAGAACTAGAGGTGATTTTGATAGATTTTACTATGAAAAGAACCTTGAAATGGAGCTCAAAGTAGGGGAAATGTTTGATTTTTGCCGATGTTCAAAAGTAAACAAATGATGTCATATTCCAATAAATGTCCAACTAGCCATTCTAATATACAGTCATGAATTGGTTGACATTATTTATACAATTATTATAATATTGCAGTAGTCTGCATAACAGTAAATCTTCTATTTTTTGTTTGAATATTTATTTATTTATTTATTTATTTCCAATTTGTGCACACATACAGAGGTACAAAAAAATACAGATAAGAGCAGTATGCCAAAGCCACTTATACTATGCATAGCATTACGGGCTGGCTTAAAATTAACTTAAGATTAACTAAG
This sequence comes from Cherax quadricarinatus, assembly GCF_026875155.1. NCBI lineage: Eukaryota > Metazoa > Arthropoda > Malacostraca > Decapoda > Parastacidae > Cherax > Cherax quadricarinatus. The sequence continues at coordinate 1,857,579 of NC_069414.1, read as the reverse complement.
CAATGATTATTATTATTATTATAATCAAAAAGAAGCGCTAAGCCACAAGGACTATACAGCGCTGCTACTAAGCAATGATGAAATCAGTGATAAAACATTAATGTAAACAGATAACTATAAAGCACAAGTGATATTACAAAGACAGGTCATATGGTTGCATTTTAGTTAGGTAGTGATTCTGTTAGGTAGTGTATTTAAAAAATAAAAAGTTAGATTGGGTTTTAGGTTTAACATTTATGTGATATAATTGTGAGAAACATTTAAGATATACAATTTATAATGTTCAGTTTTTTCAGTATTTATTTGGTTTTGGGTGAGTAAGTAATCTTTGAGAAGAGACTTTTAATTTATAAACAGGTTGTGTTTCTTTATATTTACAGGTAATGAATTCCAGATTTTAGGGCCTTTTATGTGCATTGAGTTTTTGCATAGCGTGAGATGGACACAGGAACATCAAAGAGTGATCTGTGCCTTGTGTTATGGTCATGTGTTCTGTTGGGTTGGCAAGGAGATGTTTGAGGGGAGGGTTAATATCAGAGTTAAGTGTTCTATGTATGTAATAGGTGCAGTAATAAGTATGGATGTTTTGTATGGTGATTGGTTTAGTGTATTGAATATTGGTGGAGTGTGTGCCTGTAATGAGAATTTGTTATCATTCTAACTGCAGCCTTTTGTTGGGTAATTAGTGGTCTGAGATGGTTAATTGTTGTTGAGCCCCATGCACAAATTCCATAGGTGAGATAGGGGAAATAAGAGAGTGATATAGGGCCGGGAGGGCTGACTGTGGAACATAGTACCGTATCTTCGATAGTATGCCTACAGTCTTGGAAATTTTCTTAGAAATTTGTTTGTATATGTGTATGAAATTTGAGTCTATTATCAAGGTGGATTCCTAAGAATTTTCCCTCTTTTTAGTTTTGTGATAGGTGCCATTTTATCTTATGTTAAGAGGGACATCTGTAGCTCTGTTACCAAACGAATGAAGTAGGTTTTGTCAATGTTTAGTGTAAGTTTTTTTAGTCCTCATCCAGGTAGATATTTTCTGTAATTCGGTATTTACAGTATTGGCTAGCGTGATGGGCTCGGGTGAGAGAAGCGTATGTAGTGTCATCTGCAAAAAAGTGTGGGTTTGAGTAATTGCGAAGCATTTGGAAGGTCTTTTAGTATAGGAGAAAGAGAAGAGGGCCAAGGGCACTTCCCTGTGGGACACCAACTGTAATTGGTTTTTGGGAGAAAGTTTGCCCCATTTTGCGTACACATATTGGCTTCTGTTGCTGAGGGAAAACTTGAGGTAGTTGAGGGAGTGCCTCTTATACCATAGTGTGACAATTTTACGTGGAGCAAGTCATGGTCAACTGTATCAAAAGCTTTACGTAAGTCAATGAAGATCCCCAGTGGGACTTCTTTTTTCTCTATTGCAGTGTATATATGTTCTAGCATGTGTATAATAGCATCATTAGTATTTTTATTAGGCCTGAATCCAAAATTGGCAGGGGTTGAGTATGTTTTGGGAGATAAGGTAGGAGTAGATTCGTTTATGAATTAATTTTTCGAAGATTTTTGAGGAGGGTGTAAGTTGGATATTGGCCTATAGTTATTCAACTCTGTTTGGTCTCCTCCTTTGTGGATGGGGTTGACCCTTGCTATTTTGAGTACTGTGGGAAGGTGGAGGATTCAATGGATTTGTTAAAGAGTTTTTGCAATGATTGGTGATAGCACTTGTGACACTTTTTTGTATATAAGGGGTTGGAAAGGTATTAAATCTCCTGCCTTTTTTTTAGTGCGTTGAAAATTAAGGGAGACTTCGTATGGGTTAGTCGGAGCTAGGAACGTGTGTTCGGGTAGTTGCCGGTGAGGTAGTCATTTGGTGGGGTATCTGAGCTTGGGATTTTATTGGCAAGGTTTTGTCTATAGTGGAGAAGAAATCATTGAGTCTGTTTTGCTGTTTCTGTTGGTGGGAGTTGGGGTTCATCTGTTTTTGCTAATTTTATTTCGCTATTTCGTGATATCTTTTTTGTTCCCAGAATTTCTGATAGGGTTTTCCAGGTCTTTTTTATATCACCTCGTAAGTTGGATAATCTGTTCTCATAATACAATTTTTTTGCCCTTCTTATCAGGCTGGTTAGGATTGACGAGTAACGTTTTGTTTGGTCTCTGGTTATGTGACCCATTAAAAATACAAAGCAAGAGTAATATCAGAGGGGCTTGGAGACATGACTTATGAACAAAGAAAATGTTATTTTAAAGCCAAGAATGTCTGCATTGTTCATTCTGGACCCTATTTTGAAATTGCCATATTTTTTTATTTTTGTGAAATTGGCCAAATTGCAAATATCTGACTACGTTATTGGGTAGTTGAAATCGGTAAATGGGCAGTTTCTTGTGCTCAATTGATAGAAACATTGGAGTTCTAAAGAAGTAGCTATGAGTTTGGTCGACTGGAACAATGGAATTAGCCGAAAATAGGGCTCAAATTGGACGAAATCGCCGATTTGTAAATATCGCCGAGGTCGCGAACTTCGCGAAAGTGTAATTCCGTCAGTTTTCCATCAAATTTTGTCTTTTGGTGTCATTACAATTGGGAAAAGATTCTCTATCATTTCATAAGAAATTTTTTTTTTTTTTTCAGAAATTTTGCAACACCAGGAGACACCTCAGGATTTGGGGTTGCAACAGTCAAGGGGTTAATGAAAATATCTATATTAATGTAAAATAAGATATTTAATGTGCCCAAGAGTGAGTCATGAATGTATGAGTGGCCCAGGTGGACATGTCTGGTACCATCGATTTCCAAGTGGATGTACGAAACCCGGAGGAAAAATTTCGCCAAAAAAGTGCTCAAAATCCAAATTGTACAATTTCTGGCTGAAAACTGGGGATCCACTGTGTATGCATTTCTTATTATATTAGTCTCACAGGCCACAGAAGTTACTTGAAAAATAAAATACAAAATAGAATAAAAGTAAAAATATTACTGAGTGAGCAGCAGTTGCCGATGTTGCCCTAAGTGGTTTGCTTTCTGTCAATTTCACACCTCTATATCTCAGTAAGTAGTGATCACAAAAAAAAAATTTTCTTTGAAACACTCACAAAAATATCCTTAAGATTTTGGTAAGAAAAAATATCCAGCTAAACGTATCGATAAATGGTTCACCCATTACAAGACACACTGAGGGCAAATTTCTAGGTCTCCACTTTGACTGTAATCTTAAATTTTAGACCTACATCCAGCATACAACTAAGAAAGTTTCCTAAACAGTAGGTATCCTTTCCAAGATACAATAATATGTACCCCAAATGGCACTCCTTACTTTATATCACTCTAATATGCCCTTATCTCAACCATTGTATTTGTTCTTGGGGATCTACCACAGCTAATCACCTTAAACCTTTAATAACCCAACAAAAAGCAGCAGTGAGGATGACCACAAGCTCCACTGCCAGACAACACACCCCAGCACTCTTCAGAAGCTTGAATTTAAATAATATATAAAATATACACACTTATTACTGTGCCTACTATATATACAGAACATTAAACTCCGATATCAACCCTCCACTCAGACTTCTAGACAACTTCAACAGAACACACAGGCATAACACAAGGTATAAAACACTTTTTGACATCCCTCGTGTCTGTTTCACACTATACAAAAGTGCAATGCTCGTAAAGGGTCTAAATATCTGGAAAACTTTGCCCAAAACAGCAAGAGGTCCCGTGCCCACAAATCAACTTAGGACTATACCCAAAAATCACCTTGTCTCTCAATAACAACCATACCCACACTATGATAAACTCTAACCAAATTTAAAGCAACTCTTCCAAATATTTTATTATCCCTTAACTGTTAAGCCATTATTACAAACTAAAAAATGTATATTTGTACCATAAATTGTATTTCCTCATATTAATAATAGAGTAAATTATGGAATATTTGTATTCTACCAATCTTCACCTGTCTAGACTTAAGTAGTCTGTAAGTATTAGGTAAAGTCTGCCCGAAATGCCTCGGCATGATAGTGGTTTTTTTTGTACCAATCAAATTATGAAACTTAAACTCACATTGGTGCTGCCCTGGTAGCTGCTTGGTGCTGCCCTGGTGGCAAGCTCTGTTATTTTTCTCACCTGCAGAGCCCACCAACGCTTCTATGATGGCCTAATTGCACTCTTAACTGCACTAACGTACGTAGAACCCAGCATGACCCAAGACAATCAACAGTGATACCTACAAACCGATAAACTACGGATTGAAGTGAAGACTGCCCCTCCATCTCCGAGCATAACCCCACTGCCAGACGACTACCAACTCCAAGCTCTTAACTATCTTAGTTTCTTCATCTAACAACAGCAACTCCTGTACTACTATGAGACCAACTAATAGAAGAAACAGCACTAAGACCAGCAAAGCAGCACCTAGAAATTGACTATTCCATACGACGACCCAGCAGGACGCTGGTGCATCATCCACCTCCCTTACAACCCAGAGAGACGCATCAACAATAACAAACATAGCTGACTCACCCTCAACACCCAACCAAGCTGACGCTACAACAACAACACCGACGGTGACTGACTCCCTCTCTACCTCTGCTACCCTCATAGGATTTAACCCATCTGATATGCTCCCAGGTATGACTAATGATCCTGGCATTCTAAAGCACTACATCACCACCCTAACGACGGATAACATGAATCTTCGTGCTGAAAATATGTCTCTCCATGCAACAATATCAAACCATGAATCTAAACTACTTCACTTTGAGCACAAGATCAGCAACCTTGAACAACAGCAAACGTCAACTGGCATGACTGATTTTGGCAAGACCCTCCAATCAATCATAGCCAGTCACTCAGACCAAATAACTTCCCTAAACACGAAGATTGATAATGCCGTCAAGGACTGGAAAACAAACATGGATACCCAATTGAACAATTATTTTGCTAACTAAGATGACAAGACAGAGCAAGACAAGTTATCTGATGCAGTAATAATTAACACTCCACTCTCTCCCAACGAATTAAACCATTCCAACTGCAAAGATACAACTCTCCAGATCATACGTGACCACCTACATGTTAATGTACCAGTGTCGGAAATAAAAGAATCACGGTTACTAGGGAACCAAAGTAGAAAAAGTGTTATGCTCAGATTTCACACACAAGACAGGAAAAAAGATCTAATAATTTCATCTATCAAAGCAAAAGAAGATATATACATAAATGAGTGTCTCACAAGAAAACGACAGAACCTCCTGTACAGAGTGAGAAAACTGAAACGTGAGAATAATGATAAAATTCATCAGTGCTTTGTACGTGATGGACAAATTCTAGTAAGAAAAACAAATGTAGGCCGTGTGTACTATATTACAAATGAAAATGATCTAGCAATCTTCCTTCATGACACAAACATTACAGTCTGACTGATATTAGTGACCAATTTCTTACTACGTTAGTGTATGTTACTATGTAATTATTGAACTAATCCCTGTACTATCACCTCCAAGATAGTATTTTACTACCTCATTATTCTGTGTCCCACACAGTTCTTTGTGTGATCCTTTTTGTGTTATTTTCCCAGATTCCCTATTCACAAATTATTATTTGTTAATAGAATACCTACTCTTTATTAATATCTGTATTACCTTTTTCTTTCCTACTTAAGCCTGTTTAAATTCTCTAATAATCATAACAAATTTTCCCCTTTTCTCCCTAACTACAATTAACTAACTAGTGTATGTTCCTACTACACTACTGTGCAATTCCTTTACCATCCCTCACTAGCTAGTACCAATTACCTCATAAAATATTCCTATAGTGATATTAACTGCTCAAACTTTATGCTATAAGGCAAATCCTACTCTAAGATTATTTTCATATCTTAGAGACTATATTGTGTGTGCAATTAGTGTATATTTCAATTATATCATTGTTCAAGGCCCTTAACTATCTTTTTGTCCAAGTCGGACTGAAACGTCGTCGTAAACTCCTCTCTTCTATGTGCGGGTTATTTGTGTATCGTTCCAGTCACGGTATTGTGCCTTTTTTTTTGTTATTTACCTCATATTATTTTTTTTACTTTTTATAGTTCAATATATTGCTCAACATTTTATATATAACAAATTAGATCTTACTCCCAAATCAATATATCATAGTGACTATCTGTCATTTTAACTTTGTTCACCATTACTTAATTTAGTCCCTAATATTTTTTCTCTTTTATTTTAGCTTTATATAGCAACCTTAGTTCATATATTCACAATTGTTAAAATAATCAAGGTGCTATTCTCAGGTGCTAAAGTGTAATATGCTCATTATTTTGCCATTATTATTATTTTTATTAACACACTGGCCGATTCCCACCAAGGCAGGGTGGCCCGAAAGAAAAAAACTTTCACCATCATTCACTCCATCACTGTCTTGCCAGAAGGGTGCTCTACATTACAGTTTTTAAACTGCAACATTAACACCCCTCCTTCAGAGTGCAGGCACTGTACTTCCCATCTCCAGGACTCAAGTCCGGCCTGCCAGTTTCCCTGAATCCCTTCATAAATGTTACTTTGCTCACACTCCAACAGCATGTCAAGTATTAAAAACCATTTGTCTCCATTCAATCCTATCAAACACGCTCACGCATGCCTGCTGGAAGTCCAAGCCCCTCGCACACAAAACCTCCTTTACCCCCTCCCTCCAACCTTTCCTAGGCCGACCCCTACCCCGCCTTCCTTCCACTACAGACTGATACACTCTTGAAGTCATTCTGTTTTGCTCCATTCTCTCTACATGTCCGAACCACCTCAACAACCCTTCTTCAGCCCTCTGGACAACAGTTTTGGTAATCCCGCACCTCCTCCTAACTTCCAAACTATGAATTCTCTGCATTATATTCACACCACACATTGTCCTCAGACATGACATCTCCACTGCCTCCAGCCTTCTCCTTGCTGCAACATTCATCACCCATGCTTCACCCCCATATAAGAGCGTTGGTAAAACTGTACTCTCATACATTCCCCTCTTTTCCTCCAAGGACAAAGTTCTTTGTCTCCAGAGACTCCTAAGTGCACCGCTCACCCTTTTCCCCTCATCAGTTCTATGATTCACCTCATCTTTCATAGACCCATCCGCTGACACGTCCACTCCCAAATATCTGAATACATTCACCTCCTCCATACTCTCTCCCTCCAATCTGATATCCAATCTTTCATCACCTAATCTTTTTGTTATCCTCATAACCTTACTCTTTCCTGTATTCACTTTTAATTTTCTTCTTTTGCACACCCTACCAAATTCATCCACCAACCTCTGCAACTTCTCTTCAGAATCTCCCAAGAGCACAGTGTCATCAGCAAAGAGCAACTGTGACAACTCCCAATTTATGTGTGATTCTTTATCTTTTAACTCCACGCCTCTTGCCAAGACCCTCGCATTTACTTCTCTTACAACCTCATCTATAAATACATTAAACAACCACGGTGACATCACACATCCTTGTCTAAGGCCTACTTTTACTGGGAAATAATCTCCCTCTTTCCTACATACTCTGACTTGAGCCTCACTATTCTCACTAAAAACTCACTATGCCATTATATTCATTTATTTGATTACCACTTTTTTGTTCACCACAAATTATTTTAGTCCCTTTTATATTGCCTCATTTATTTTAGCTTTAAAGAGCTACCTTAGCTCATATTTTTTACATTTGTTAAAATAATTCAGGTGCTATTTTATAGCTTTAGAATATTTACTTTGTCTTATACTTAATTCTAACTATAGATTCACTATAAATCTTATAATAACAAGCATTGATCCTGATAGCAACCTCTTATCTAATGACTTAAATGAATCAAACAGTAACTGTAATTACTACACAGCAGAACAATCAAAGGCACTTCTCAGAGCCAGCAACAACATAACTGTCTTTAACTACAATATCAGATCTTTAAGCAAACATTACGATGACCTCGTAGTATTACTAAATTCCTTGCATGCCAATATGTCCATCATTACTCTCACCGAAACCTGGCTAAAGCTTGATACTACAGATGTCTATGCCATTCCTGGTTACACAGCCATACACAACTGTAGGCCAGATCAACTAGGGGGTGGCACAGCTATAACTAGAATGTATCACTAATACTTGCACAAGGGATGAACATGGGGAATATATAATAGCTAAATTCAAAACCAAATACCTACAAAAACCTCTCACAGTGATAAACATCTACAGAGTACCACAGTCAAACATTAGCCATTTTAGTGAAAACCTAGGAAGTATGATAACTGATGCACGCATGAACAAAGATCACTTACTACTCTCAGGTGACTTCAATATAAATCTCCTGCAAGACCAAGACCCACATGTTATTGAATTCACAAACACTATGAGTAACAGCATGTTGCTACCAACACTAACAAAACCTACAAGAGTTACAGAGACTAGTGTTTCCCTACTAGACCACATCCGGACCAACACCATATCCCCCTTAAGATCAGGCATAATCACAGATAATACCACAGACCATTACCCTACCTTCCTCATAACAAACCTTGGCAAATTACCTCTAGACACTACTAAAGTCACTTTCGGACTTCACAATGAGGCAGCTATCAATAACTTCACAACAGCAGTGACAAACATTGACTGGCACACTGAGCTAGAAATCTATACAGATATTGACGAATGTATTAATAATTTTCTAAAAAAAGACCCAATTTATTTATTTATTTATTTAGTAATTTGAGCATACATACAGAGGTACAAAAAAAATACAGGTAAGAGCAGCATGCCAAAGCCACTTATATGCATAGCAATACCTCTATAACAAGCACTGCCCTAAAAAAACTAAACAGATGAGTGCGAAGAGACTGAACAGTCCCTGGCTAACACCCAGTATCCTCAAATCCATAAATACAAAGCACCTATACAAAAAACGGTACAGAATGGGCCACATAACCAGAGACCAAACAAAACGTTACTCCTCACTCCTAACCAGCCTAATAAGAAGGGCTAAAAAATTGTATTATGAGAACAGATTATCCAACTTACGAGGTGACATAAAAAAGACCTGGAAAACCCTATCAGAAATACTAGGAACAAAACAGATAACAAGAAATAGTGAAATTGAATTAACAAAACCAGATGAATCCCAATTACCACCTACTGAAACAGCAAACAGACTCAATGATTTCTTCTCCACTATAGGAAAAAACCTTGCCAATAAAATCTCAAGCTCAGATACCCCACCCAATGACTACCTCACTGGCAACTACTCGAACACACTGTTCATAGCTCCGACTAACCCAACTGAAGTCTCCCTTATCAACAAACTAAAAAACAAGACAGGAGATTTAAATACCTTTCCACCCATTATATACAGAAAAGTGTCACAGGTGCTATCATCAATCATTGCAACACTCTTTAACAAATCCATTGAATCCTCTACCTTTCCTACAGTTCTCTAAATAGCAAGGGTCACCCCGATCCATAAAGGAGGAGACCACACAGACTTGAATAACTATAGGCCAATATCCAACTTACACCCTCTCTCTAAAATCTTTGAAAAATTAATCCATAAGCGCATCTATTCCTACCTCATCTCCCACAACATACTCAACCCCTGTCAATTTGGGTTCAGGCCTAATAAAAATACTAATGATGCTATTATCCACATGCTAGAACATATTTATACAGCAATAGAGAAAAAAGAAGTCCCACTGGGGATCTTCATTGACTTACATAAAGCTTTCGATACAGTTGACCACGACTTGCTCCACATAAAATTGTCGCACTATGGTATAAGAGGGCACTCCCTCAACTACCTAGAGTCATATCTCAGCAACAGAAGCCAATATGTGTACACAAATGGGGCAAACTCTTCCACACAGCCAATTACAGTTGGTGTCCCACAGGGAAGTGTCCTAGGCCCTCTTCTCTTTCTCATATACATAAATGACCTACCAAATGCATTGCAACTACTCAAACCCACACTATTTGCAGATGACACTACATATGTCTACTCTCACCCGAGCCCAGTCATGCTAGCCAAAACTATAAATACCGAATTACAGAAAATATCAACCTGGATGAGGACCAACAAACTTACTCTAAACATTGGCAAAATCTACTACATTCAGTTTGGTAACAGAGCTACAGATGTGTCTCTTAACATAATGATAAATGGATCACCAATGACAAGACTCACAGAGGGAAAATTCTTAGGAATCCACCTTGATAATAGACTCAAATTTCAAACACATATACAACAAATTTCCAAAAAAATTTCCAACACCGTAGGCATATTATCGAAGATACGGTACTATGTTTCACAGTCAGCCCTCCTGGCCCTATATCACTCACTTATTTACCCCTATCTCACCTATGGAATTTGTGCATGGGGCTCAACAACAATAAACCATCTCAGACCACTAATCACCCAACAAAAGGCTGCAGTTAGAATGATAACAAATTCTCACTACAGGCAGCACACTCCACCAATATTCAAAACTCTAAACCTACTCACAATACAAAACATCCATACTTATTACTGCACCTACTACATACATAGAACACTTAACTCTGACATACACCCTCCCCTCAAACATCTCCTTGCTGACCTCAACAGAACACATGACCATAACACAAGGCACAGATCATTCTTTGATGTTCCTCGTGTCCATCTCACGCTATGCAAAAACTCAATGCACATAAAAGGCCCTAAAACCTGGAATTCATAACCTGTGAATATAAAAGAAACACTGTTTATAAATTCAAGTCTCTTCTCAAAAATCACTTACTCACCCACAACTATATAAATACTGAATAATTGTATCTCATAAATTGTATCTCATATATGTATCTCATTATTGTGTCTCATAAATGTCAACCTATGACCCAATCAAACTTTGTTACTATTTAACTTCATTACCTAACAGAATACTCCATTCTACTGATTACACAGCAACACAGTAAATGACCATATGACCTGTCTTTGTAATACTCATTTGTACTAAATCGTTATCTGTTTTACAATAATTTTTGTACCACTGAATGTATCATTGCTTAGTTAATCTTAAGTTAATTTTAAGCCTGCCCGTAATGCTCTGCATACAAGGGGCTTTGGCATGCTGCACTTTAAAAATTGTATTCCTTGTACTTCTCTGTATCATGTTCAAATTAATAAATAAATAAATAAATAAATAAATGTATAAATTGTAACTTTAGTAAAGAAATAAAATTTTATTTTATTTTATTTTTATTATTTAAATTTGGATGATTTTGATTGGTTTTAGTACTGAAAATGGCTTGAAATTGAGCTCAAAGTAGTGGAAATGTTCAATTTTTGGCGATGTTCAAGAGTAAACAAATGACGTCATGCATCCAATACAAGTCAACTGGTGGATCTAATATATGTTCATGAATGTGCTGATATTATTTATACAATTATTACAATATTGCATAACAGTAAATCCTCTATTTTTTGGTGTGAATAAAAACTCTTTATGTAAATAAAAAATCAAAACGGAATTCATCTGTAAAGCCTGGAAACATAAGTAATAAACAGAAAATGTTATTTTTAGCACCAGAATGACTGTTGTTTATTCTGGACCCTGTTTTGAAATTGGAATATTTTGAAGTTTGTATGAAATTAGCCAAATTACCAAATTCTGATCACTTTATTGGGTAGTTGCAATAGTTGATTGGGCAGTTTCTTGTGCTCAATTGATAAAATAGAAGTAATACTAGCAAAATAGTTAAGAATTTGGTCAACTGGAATAATGTAATTGACCTTAAAGAGTATTCAAAATGGGTAAAATCGCCGATGCGTAAATAACACTGACACGGTAAAATTCACAAATCTAATTTTGTCAGTTTTTCATCAGATTTCATACTTTTTGTTCTATTATCTTCAGAAAAAGATTCTCTACCATTTCATAAGAAAAAATAAAAAAGCTTTTGTTGAAAATTCTTGGACCCTCAAAGGGTTAATAAGGTTAACCAATTTGACTTACTCAAGAAATTTCATCACTGCCACTTCCAAAGTGGAGAGCTGAAGTTTACAACTCAACCTCTTCACTTACATGTAACCTAAACAACTCCACCAGAACTTGATCTAGTTCTGAATTTTTTCCTTCCTTCATTATTTTCCTTTTACACATCTGTTTCTTTGAATCACTGTTAGCAAAGAAACTGAGTGATTTTTCTTTATTTCTTTGTCATAAACTGTGGGAGAGCCAGTGCTATATAATTCACACAAGCTTCTCACAGACACACCGCTATCCAGTTTTTTCAGAAGTTCAACCTCGTCTTTTATGGACAATGCCAGATTACTGATTGCCAGTTTACTGATGGCTAACCTGTACTTTGTGATCTTGCATGGCAGAATTTGCCTAATGTTCAGAAAGTGTTCTTTGATACTTTAAAGCTAGCTTTTGCTGTACAGTCTAGATTCTTCTAGCATTGTTCCACATTTTTGCCCTTTTTATTGGCACTGAGTTTCTTATTTTCATTCTGTTTCACTTGTTGGAAGTCAGAAGTTTATTTCTTGTGTTTTATCTGCATTATTAATCTGTTCTTTTAACTCCAGACATCATGGCACTGTTATAAAAACAACTTAACAATTTCCTGTTGATAGAGCTTTGAACAGTTTTCTATTCATGTGGCAGACTTTTTTTTATTGTCTTTTAAGTTATATTCATGGTATTTCCATTGTAACCCAACCCATCCTAACCTAACCTAGCCTAACCTAATCTAACAACCCAACCATCCTGACTTAGAAATGGGCTGAAAACCCTATTTAGAAGTTTGACAAAGCTATTAGAAGCATGGGATGGTACAGTGGAACCTCTGTTTTTGTTTTTAATTCATTCCAGAGAGTCAGACGAAAACCAAATTTGATGAAGACTAAAGCAATATTTCCCATAATGTAAATAATGTAAATCCAATTAATCTGTTTCAGACACCCAAATGTATTAACAAAAAATACATTTATAGAGAAGAACTATAGTTTTACATACAGAAAACAATGAGAAATAAATATAAAGCACTAATGAAATAGATAAATGAACATTTAAATCACTTTTACCTTTATTGAAGAGTCTTGTTGGCGTATGGAAGACAGCGAGGAGGGGAGAGGGAGGAGAGTTTATTGTTTGGAGACAGGACAGAATACTTCAATATAATGCTAAGATCAACTCTGTGGCTTATTTATCTATCACAATTCATTTAATATGACAAAATAAACAATATTAATAACATGTAACAAGATATATACTCTAAAATGAATAAAATACAGTGGTCCATCGTATATCGTATTTAATCCATTCCTGGAGGAGCTACTATTATCGAAATCTACGATTTTCGAATTAATTTTCCCAATAAGAAATAATTTAAATACAATTAGTCCGTTCCTGACACCCAGAAGTATTAAAACAAAAAAATTTTTTACATGAAATATAGATGTAGTACATAAACAACACAATGGGAAATGATGAATGAAACATTAACAGCATAACACTTACCTTTATTGGCAATTCTTCTTAGTGTATGGAAGACTGGAGGAGGAGAGAGTTTGGATTATTTACAGTTTGGAAGGGGAATCCCCTTCCATCAACACCTCAGGTACCAATTGCTTTTCTGGGGTTGCTTCTCTTCTCTGTTTCTTAATGCCACTAGAACCAGCTTGAGAGTCACTGGAGTCCTGTCTCGCAAAATAACTGTACAGAGAGCTCTGTTTCTGGCGTCTCTTTAACACTTCCCTAAAATGGCCCACGACTTTGTCACTGTACATGTTGCCAACATGGCTTGCAACAGCCTTGTCAGGGTGATGTTTCTCCATAAATCTTTCCATCTTACCCCACATTGCAAAAATCTCCTCAATTTCTGAAGAAGGCACCTTCTTCCATCTCTCATCCTCCTCCTCTGCAGCAAGATTCTGAGCTGCGATCTGTTGCTCTTCCTGCTGAAGCTCTTGCAGCTCCTCAGTGGTGAGCTCTTCGTTGTGGTCTTAAACCAATTCTTCCACATCCTCCAAACTCACATTAAACCCCATGGAACTCTCCAGTGCCACAATAGATTTAACAACAGACATAGGCCCATCAGGGCCAGTCCCAAACCCTTCAAAATCCCTCTTGTCAACACAGTCTGGCCACAATTTTCTCCAAGCAGAGTTCAAAGTCCTGGTAGTCACTTCCTCTCAAGCCATACCTACAAGGCTTATGCAATGGAGGATGCTGAAGTGTTCTCTCCAAAAATCTCTTAGGGTCAAGTGAGTGTCTGAGGTCACATTCAACCATCTTTCAAACATTGCTTTGGTGTAGAGTTTTTTAAAGTTTGCAATGACCTGCTGGTCCATCGGCTGGAGGAGAGGAATGGTGTTCAGGGGCAAGAACTTTACTGTGATGAACCCAAACTCCTCGAAAATTAGGTCATCCAAGTTTGGAGGATGAGCAGGTGCATTGTCCATTACTAGGAGGCACTTGAGATCCAATTTCTTTACCAGGAGGTAATTCTTCACACTAGGGCCAAACACTTCATTGAACCACTTGACGAAAATTTCCCTCGTGACCCATGTCTTACTATTAGATTTCCAAAACACACACAATTTACTCTTCATAACATTGTTTTTCCTGAACACTCTGGGATTTTCAGAATGGTACACTAGTAACGGCTTCACTTTGAAATCCCCACTAGCATTAGCACAGAACATGAGCGTCAGCCTGTCTTTCATAGGCTTGTGTCCTGGCAGTGTCTTTTCCTCCTATGTAATGTAGGTCCTCTTCAGCATTTTCTTCCAAAAGAGGCCTGTTTCATCACAATTGAACACTTGTTCAGGTTTCAGTCCTTCAGCCTCTATGTATTCCTTGAATTCATGCACATATTTTTCAGCCACTTTGTGGTCCGAACTGGCAGCCTCACCATGCTTTACCACACTGTGTATGCCACTACGGTTCTTAAATCTCTCAAACCAACCTTTGCTGGCCTTAAATTCCCTCACATCACCACTATTTGCAGGCAATTTCTTTACCAGATCGTCATGCAACTGCCTAGCCTTTTCACATGTAATCGACATCATAACACTATCTCCTGCTAATTGTTTCTCATTTATCCACACCAATAATAACTTCTCAACCTCTTAGAGTACTGGTGATCTCATTTTTGTCAGCAGATTTACCCCCTTTGCAACAACAGTGTCCTTGATTTCCTTTTTCTTGGCCACGATGGAACATATAGTTGTGTAGGGTTTGTTATACATCCTGGCCAGTTTGGCCGCTCTTAAGCCACTTTCATATTGTTCAATGATGTTTTTCTTAAATTCAATCGTATTTCTCACCTTCTTTACCAAAGGCTTGGCACTAGGAGCTTTCTTTTGAGCCATGGTAGCTTATTTAGTACTTGCAAGCACTAAAATGAGTGGAATATTATGAAATATTTCGTAGGAGCACGTGAGGGGACCTTCGCTCACTGGTAAACAGTGCCAGACTGGCTGGGTAGAGAGGCTGCCCCAGCTCACACCGTGCGTACGCGTCCCGGACGACCTACTATTCGCAAGACAATCTACGATTAGCAAACCCATGTCAGCGTGCCTCGTTGTGCTCCGGGTTTTCTCGTGTTTTCACGGTCACTCTTACGTGCTAGAACTTTAATTTGTGCCATCAATCCTATACGATACATCCCTCTAGCGCCTGGAACTAATCTTGGGCGGAAAACATTATATACTGAGTCAAAAAAGGAGAATTAGTGTGCACTACCTAGCAGAGTTTACTGCCAGAGGGGAATCATAGGCCTGTGTTCCGTGTGAAAAATAATAATAATAGCACTTTTCTTTGTCAGAGGAAAGAAAGTCTCCCTGATAACATTGTGTATACATAGTGTATAGTGTATACTACAGTGGCTTCCTAGTATATAGATGATAAAGGCTAAAGTGTCATTTGAAAACAGGTGAATTTGTAAATGAAGTGATAAGCCTATAGAGGCAGGTGCCAGAAGTCGCCAGAAACTTACCACAGGTCAGCTGTTTTAATAATCTTCCTGGCCTGCTAGTGTACTCACATATAATCTAGTGATACCAGTGAATAGCAGAATACAGTGCTGTAGTAGCAACTAACCAGTATTATAATGGTACTTAGTGGAGTGGAGTGACTTTCATTATTTTCTTTTTTCTTGAAATACCAGACGTATACTGTGAATTTCATATAACCTGTAGTTACCAGCGGTCGCAATATACACAACGAGAAGCGATTATTACTACAGAAAAAGCGTCCTTCCTCCAAAATTTCCACCAGTCAACTATAGTGATAATATAGCATTTATTGTGGTGGAGACGAAAAAAAAAATATGAAAGCTAGATACAGCGATTGATAAACAAGGGTTGAGGCTCGACCGTTCATCACTGTAGGAGCTGCCAGAAATCACCGGTTTCTTCAACACGCAAGTTATACTTTTGTATCAATCAAATCACATATTACTCGGGTAGATAATTTCCAGTAGATCCTTCATGTGTTAGCCCAAATCACCGACCAGTATGTTTTATTAAATAAGTGACCCACTGATCAGATCAGATCGACTGGTCCGAACCCTTGACTGGTTTCAAACGGATTCGTTGGACAATAAAGCAGACTGTAAACGGATGGGGTTGTAGGCGCCCTTATCAAACACAAACAATAAATATAAATCAAGAATGTGCACGGTAAGCTGTCCAATATACAAGTACAGTTAGAAATAGAAATACAAATAGCTAGAGCTTCATTTAAGGAGGTTATTAACAGAATATTCAAGAGGTTGCTAGTAGAATTACAGTAAATCAACCATTCAAATCATTATGAAGCTCTGTATAGTCTGCAATTGTTACGTTGGTTTCCCTTATTTCTTGGATAGTAAGGTTCTCACTACATGTTCTAGTGTGGGGTAGCTTTTTACTTAATGGCCTTATTTGTCTAGGGGTAATACTTACATCATGGCTGATCATCTTGAGTGTCTCTGATACCCTTTCACCAGCCCTCTTCACAGGTTATGTAAACTACTACTATAAAAATATAACTGTATTCTCAATAGATATGTACAGAATATACAATCACAGCCTCCATTTTCAAAACAAAATCTACACACTCCATGCCTGTGCTCCACATGGTGTGTTGCAACAACTCTTGTCCTTCACTCTTCCTGACATAACTCTGGGCTAACCAGTGTTTTGACACACTTTAGTCACCCTGGGTATGGTGGCCAAAACTTAAATTATAAAAACTCACCCCTGGAGCACACATGATGCCCCAAAAGATAGGAGAAGGACCCAGAGATCCTGCCAGGTTGAAGGTCAGCCACAGAGAGCGGGAGTCAGTGAGAGGGAGAGAGAGAGAGAGCCTGGCTAACTCCTCCCACCAAAACAAAAGACTGTTGCCAAGCACAATTCTCCAGTTACCACAATTCTACCACCTCTTAATTTTACTTTACAAAAAGAAATACAATTTTTATAAACTACTTATTTAAATTGTGTGTTTGTGTGTCTATAGTATAACCTATTATATTGAGAAAAATAGGTTTGACCCAGCTGCCTCTCATCATAAGGTTGATCAGTCCTTCTGACATTTAGAGCAAAGTCCCCATCAATTCAATATAATTAGGTATTATTTATAGTAACTTTTTACTTATAAATACATTTGGGTCCTATAGCCCCATAACACCCCCACCTCCAGACAAAGTCTCACAAATGCTAGCCGTGTCCCTCAGATACGGCTAGTAAAAAGTATATTGCTTAAGTCTGAAGGCGGTAAACAAGACTATTAGAAATACTACATATTTCCTAGCACCATAACTACTCTTCACTTTTACTGTTATTTACAACAGATTGCAGAATTTTTTAGAAAAGCATTTAACCATACCCATATACTCAAGGGTGTAACTATTTACAATTTTAGTGGCTTTTAAACAATACACATTACAATGCAAAAATTGCACACAATGCCTACTGTGAAAGCCCGCACCAAACAGCCTGTGCCTCTGCTACGGTAATCCAGCAAGCAACTGGTACTCCAGGGTGGCATCTTCCTGATCAGGAGACGAGAGTAGAGCCAAACCCAGAGCAGTCAGGTGTACACCAGGCAGGAAACTCACAAAACATGTCAAGGTGTCTCTCCACTTGGTGGCCGAACCAAACAGTGAGACTTCCAGTCCAACACTCACGATCCTTAACATGGTCAGGCACTCAAGCCCATCTTCCGAGGTCCCACTCCACACAGATCCTCTAAACTTATGAAGAGGAGGCTGACATAGAATATGGAGGGGTCCAGGGGACCACAAAGGCAAATCGTCGGGCCGTTTTGTATATAGAGCACACCAAGACACAACATCACATACCTTCCTGAACGTCTCATGTTACCGAAGGTTGTTAACCACTGCCTCAACTCACATTTAAGTACACCCTGACCCTCGTCACACTTTTGGCTCTGACTCGACTCCTTCACAGTCAGATGGCTGGTAGGGAGTACTCAGGCTCGCCGAGAGTTCACCACTGCAAAAACAACAAGGTCAGCACATGACAAACACTATGTACAAAGTACGCACCATGCATCTACATGAAACATCTAGAGAGAGCATCAGCAACCACATTCTCTGAGCCTTTTATATATTTAACTTTCAAATTAAAAGGCTGTAGGAACAAAGCCCATTTTAAGAGTCTGATTTTAGTCACTATACACAGGAACAGGATGAAGAGATCCTGAGACATGTACAAATGCTGAATAGCCAGCCCCAAAATGAAAATTTTCTTTCCTGTGGTAAAATGTTTACATTTAAATTTAGAAGGTTGCTCACTGATAGTAACAGTTCTGCAACCTCTCGCAGTGCAACAACAAACACCAAAGACATCTCTTTGCACCCAGGTTGGATACATCAAGTTTACACAAACACCATCACGTTCCATCTCACACACAAATTTTAAACACACAATGAACACAATTTGCATTACACACAGACCATGGAAATCACATCTTCCATGTTTTAGCTTATTTAAAATGTTTGCATCTTTTAGTGCATAAGTATCAATCTTTCTAATTCTGTAAACCTTAGTTGTTAAACGTACTCTGTGGTAGTCAGTGTTTATGCCCAGGGTGCCATCTAATTTGGGAACCATGAAGCATGGGAATGCCCACTGACTCTCACTAAGCACTACAAACTGGTGTTGGAAGAATTTCACTTCTTCCTCCATCTCCAATTTTTCATACAGATTTTTCCCACACAAAAATTGTTGAATTGGCTCAGTTTCCTTAACAATTTCCTCATGGAGTTTCAATTTTTCCCCATTACTGACATCCCAAACTTTTATAAAGTTCCAAGGTGGCTGAGCCAACTCTCCAACATTTTTCTCATTAAAACCAAGCACGCATTTCCCAAAATCTTTTACACACATGTTATTTCTTAAATACACTTTTGGTATTTCATACAGATTATTGTTTTGCAGCCCTTTACATTCCATTAAAACATTGGTCTCTCTGAATTTTTGACATAACTTCAAACCTTTTGACCGGTTACTGTGTACATTATACTCATTCTTTTTCTGCTCAGGGGTGTGGGTTTTATATCTAACCCCTGGGAACTTCCCCCACAACATGTTCAGCTCACAGCAACTTGCCATACAGATTTTCACATGAATTGGCTCCAGTATCAGCACTTCCCCTCCAGCCTCCAGAGTATTATGGTTCACATTATGGTCCCACATCATCATCCTGGTCTGGTTGATGGGCACGTTCACTGGTACCATCCACCTCCCTCATATGAGCCAAACAGTATCTGAAACTGAGAAAAAGCTCTGAGGGGGGAGCATCACCATCCTCCCCAAGCCAATAGCTCAGAAATTCCAGAGTGCTTCCCCACTCAGCAAATACAAAGAAAAAGGGGTCCTCTCATCCCAGTTGTTAGTATTGTCTATACCATAGGCTTGCATCATTGTCTTGAGGGCTTGATGTAATTTCTCTATTTCCCCTTGAGATGGAGGGTGATAGGCCATTGCAAAGTTAGGCTCTACTTTTAATTCCTTCAAAACATTTCTAAAAGACTTTGAGGTAAAGTTAGGCCCCTGGTCCTTTTTGCACTGCTTGTGGAAAACCAACATGAAAAAAGAACTTCATCAAAGCCCTTAAGACTACATGAGCTGTTATCTTATGCAGAGGGACTGCTTCCAGGTACCTGGTAGTGGAGCAAATATTTGTGAGTAAATAATCATTTCCCAGTTTGGTCCTTGGGAATGGACCAAGTACATCTACTACCAGCTTGCTGAAGGGTTCACCTGGTGCTGAAATAGAATGAAGGGGAACAGGTTTAATACTTCGACTAGGTTTCCCTATAAACTGAGAGACATGATAGGTCTCAATATACTCTCTGACAGTCTCCCACAGCTGAGACCAGAAGAAATGCCTGGAAACCCTGGATACTGTTTTAGCAATACCTAGGTGTCCACCTAGAGGTGTGTCATGCACTAAGCTAAGAACATGGTTTCTATAAGGCTCAGGCACCACGACCTGGTGACAAAAACTTGGCTCTCCTTCTACTGGTACTGCAACCGAAGGTGCCTTCTTCATGAGTATACCTTTCCTGAAATAGAAGCATTTATTTAAACAAAGATTCCTCCTCAGTCACAGCCGAGGCTCTGATCGACTTAAGTGTGTCATCACACCCCTGTGCAGCAATTAACTGCTTCATAGTAGGCCCAATCTCCCTCACACTACTTCCTTGATCTCTGCACTGATTAGGCTCAACTCGGGTTGTGGTATCCTTTTCTTTAGTTGATTGCAGTTCAACCTCAGAAAATAGAGTTTACAAACCTAAGTCCTCACCATCCTCATGAGAAATATAAGGATTACCCTTGGTATCCTGGTCACGAGACATACTTCTTGTGATGGCACCAACAGGGAAAAGGTCTGGCAGGGTCTCCCTAGCCTTCTTCTCTCAAACTTTGGGGGCCCGGTTGCCCCCATACTAGTGGTTCTTCACTGTCTAACAAGCCCATCACATTATTCCCTAATAAGAGGTCGACCCCTTCGAAGGGAATTTCATCTGAGATACCTACAGGGAGATAGCCAACTTGGTATGTAGATTCTACCCATAATTTGTGTACCGGTGTCCTTATGGTTGAACCCGCAATACCCTTCAACAATATATCTACCCCAGTATAGGTATCCTTAGACACTGGTAGCACTCCAGCACGTAGCAAAGAGTAGATGCTACATCCATCTCTCAAGGACAATATGTTCTCAACTCTGCCTACATTCTTTTGCAAACCAACTGTGGACCTACTAGAAAATATACACATCCTGGGGTCTAGATCCAAAGGTTCCTCCTCACCTTGCCTTGAAGACCTAATGCAGGCAACTGGATGTATCTCTGCAGTTAGAGTCCTCTGGGGTGGTTCCTCCCTTTCCTGATCTCGCCGCCTTGACCAGCAAAACTTTTGTGTGTGTCCAGTTTTGTTACAGTAATAACAGATATAACTCTTAAAGGTATTTTTACCATTTGGTGTAGGACTGGTACTGTTTACTCGAGGATCTGAAACATCTGATTGTCTAAGTAAACTTTGAACTCCAGCTGACTTACCTTTTCCTTCTATTTTAGAGGGCACCTCAGCCTTCATTTGTCCCTGAAAATTCTTGTCCCACTTACCTTTATGACCATAGGACTTGGAATAAGGTTTAGAATGAGTGGGGAAATTTTCAGGAGCATGACTGTTTTTACTTACCAATTCCCTGCGAGCCAAGAATCGGTCACCTAGATCCAGTGCTTCTGAAAGATTTTCTGGGTTTTTGTCCTCCAAATATTCTCTGAGGTCAACAGGGATTGTATTGTACAATTCCTCATGAACCATCAGATCTACTAATTTGTTATAGTCTTTATTAACTCCTTTGGAACAAACCCATTTCTTAAAAAGGAACAGTTTCTCATTCCCAAACTCAGTTAAGGTCTGCCCATCCTGAAATTTTTGATTCCTGAACTTTTGTCTATATTTCTCAGGTATCATTTGGTATGCAAGCAATACTTCCTCTTTAATCTTATCATAATCAGAGAAATCTTGCCCCTCCAGAGTCTCTACTCTCTGGAATCCTTTACCCACAAGTTGTGTGCGAACTAGGGTAGCCCACTTCTGTTTGGGCCATCCTTGCTCCAAAGCAGTCTTCTCAAAAAAAAGAAAAATATCTATCTGGGTCACTCTCTGTAAACTTAGGGACAAAATTTGCAGCTTTAGTTATGTTAAAGTACTGCTCAGGCTCTTGTTCTGAACCTCCTAACCTCTGACGCTCTTCCTCCTTAGCTTTCATTAATTTCATTTCAGCCTCTAGTACAGCTAATTTCAGTCTCATTCTCTCCATTTCCATATCACCTGGAGTAGGTGATCCCTCATGTTCACTGTTAACAGGCATGTTTACTGATGAATTATTACCTTCTTCCCTGAAGCCTAAAAAATCTGAAGACTCATCTTCTGACATAGTTTTATCTTTAAACACTTGCTTCCCTCTTACAGTATCAGTGGACAAAGTTTTCCCACAGGCACATAAAATAACACAAATTGAATGTAAACTATGCACATAGCACTTACCATAACCACAACAAAAATGTGTTACTCCCTTTCCCCCACCTTAGGAGAAAAACAACCTGTAAACTAATATATGAAAACAACACTTCCACTGACACCACCTTGGTAAATCTTCTACCAGAAACATGCAACTGTTATTACCCCCATACCAGCACATATAGTTCAAAGAATGTTTTGAGTTATTTTAGCAGTCAAATAACTCTCCCGGTCAAGCTCCCATGTTACGTTGGTTTCCCTTATTTCTTGGATAGTAAGGTTCTCACTACATGTTCTAGTGTGGGGTAGCTTTTTACTTAATGGCCTTATTTGTCTAGGGGTAATACTTACATCATGGCTGATCATCTTGAGTGTCTCTGATACCCTTTCACCAGCCCTCTTCACAGGTTATGTAAACTACTACTATAAAAATATAACTGTATTCTCAATAGATATGTACAGAATATACAATCACAGCCTCCATTTTCAAAACAAAATCTACACACTCCATGCCTGTGCTCCACATGGTGTGTTTGCAACAACTCTTGTCCTTCACTCTTCCTGACATAACTCTGGGCTAACCAGTGTTTTTGACACACTTTAGTCACCCTGGGTATGGTGGCCAAAACTTAAATTATAAAAACTCACCCCTGGAGCACACATGATGCCCCAAAAGATAGGAGAAGGACCCAGAGATCCTGCCAGGTTGAAGGTCAGCCACAGAGAGCGGGAGTCAGTGAGAGGGAGGGAGAGAGAGAGCCTGGCTAAAACTCCTCCCACCAAAACAAAAGACTGTTGCCAAGCACAATTCTCCAGTTACCACAATTCTACCACCTCTTAATTTTACTTTTACAAAAGAAATACAACTTTATAAACTACTTATTTAAATTGTGTGTTTGTGTGTCTATAGTATAACCTATTATATTGAGAAAAATAGGTTTTTACCCAGCTGCCTCTCAGTCATAAGGTTGATCAGTCCTTCTGACATTTAGAGCAAAGTCCCCATCATTCAATATAATTAGGTATTATTATAGTAACTGTTACTTATAAATACATGTTGGGTCCTAAAAGCCCCATAAGAGCAATCAATCAAACAAACGGGCTTCCACATGAATAAATTGTCATTTCTGTGGAAATTGGTAGTCACGCCCCTTGTGCTGATATCCAAGAACTAGCTACAAGCAGTATTAAAACAGGAAGTGTTTTTGGGTATGCCCAAATGAGATAAATCTGTGGACTAAAATCACAAGGGTATTAAAAGAGCATAACATCAAAGCTGCTTTCATAGAAAACCTGGAAGCTTTCTACAACAGATGGGAACATAAAAAGTCTGGGTTGAATGGTATCTGCCCTTGATACTGGCCATGTAGTCAGAAACTGTAAGAAACTGTAGTCAGTAAAATGTGGGGCTGATAGTGCTGTCCTGGGAGGCAGTAATGGTGAAGGGTGGAGGT
Source organism: Cherax quadricarinatus (assembly GCF_026875155.1). NCBI lineage: Eukaryota > Metazoa > Arthropoda > Malacostraca > Decapoda > Parastacidae > Cherax > Cherax quadricarinatus. The sequence goes on along the minus strand of NC_069414.1, from coordinate 1,833,574 downwards.
GCTGTCCTGGGAGACAGTAATGGTGAAGCTGGAGGTGCTGTCCTGGGAGACAGTAATGGTGAAGCTGGAGATTTTGTCCAGGTAGTCGGGAATTATACACAGGAAGGAATACATATAAATGACCTCATAGGGGACAGGAGCCGTAGTAGGGAAACAAGTGTAGTCAAAGATAAGATAAAACCAATATTGCAAACTAGAAATACCGCAGGAAATAGCAAACAAGAGGATTCCACTAGCAATAGTGAGGATATATTACCAAAAACAACTGGTGGGAGCTCCATTGTTGGTGCTAGGGAGGATAGGAGTAAGACAGGGAAACATGCACCAACAGGGAATACAGTCACAGAAACCCAAGGCAAACGGAAACCAAGCCTGTGCACATACTATGCACTTGGTATCTGCAGGCATGGGAAATCTGGAAAAACAGACGGGACATGCAACTATGACCACCCTAGAAAATGCCATGCCCATATGACAACAGGAAAATGCAAACTCCCTTCCTGTAAGCTTTTTCACCCTGAACTGTGTACCTCTTCAGTACAGGAAAGACTGTGCTATAACTTAAATTGCCAGGCATACCATCTAAAGGGGAAAAAAAGATACAAAACATCCAGGCCATAGAAAATCTGGTAGCCACAGCCACTCAAGAGGAGAGGTTTTTTAGTGCCAGAAGGAAAAAAAACTGGCAGGAAATGGCAGAAATCATACACCAAATCCAGTCATTCCTGGAGTGGAACCACAGTCGATGGCCTCCACTCCAAACCAACAGATACAGATACTAATGCCGGAAAAAAAATCCCCACCCCAGTACCAACAATACCACCAGTCCGATGGCATTCTTCTTTGCAAATATACAGGGTCTAAAGCCAGCAACAAACAACAAAATACCTTTCATCCGTGGACTGCTTGCAGAGGCAAAGGCAATGTTCGTGGCTTTCACTGAGACCCACATAAAGGATCACTTGGACAACGAAATATGGATCCCAGGTACAACCTATACAGATGTGACAGAGTGAACAGCAAAAGGGGGGGGTTGGCCTGTACATTGCAGAGTCACTTGTTTGCACAGAACTGCTTAATGCCTCAAATGATGTAGTGGAAGTTTTAGCAGTAAAGGTCGAGAACCAAAACCTAGTCATTGTGGTAGTCTTCAAGCCTCCGGATGCAACATCCCAGCAATTCCAGGAACAGCTGTTAAAAATTGACCACTGTCTGGAAAATCTTCCAGCTCCTGCACCCAACATCTTGCTCCTGGGGGATTTCAACTTAAGGCACCTAAAATGGAGGAATATAGCAAATAATATTGTTGCAGTAATAACACCAGGAGGCAGCTCCGATGAAAACTCACACTCACACTAACTTTTAAATCTCTGCACAAAATTCAATTTAAAACCAGCAAATAAAAAGGGCCTACTAGACTGGAGAATACACTAGACCTCATCTTCACTAACAATGATGATCTGATAAGAAATGTCACCATATAAAAAAAACAATATACTCAGTTCACAACATAATTGAGGTTCAGACATGTATGCGTGGAGCCCCAGACCGACATAATGAGACTACTCACGAGGGACCATTCACCAAATTCAACGTCAATAACAAAAACATAAAGTGGGATCAAGTAAACCAAGTCCTAACCGATATAAGCTGGAAGATAACTAAGCAACACAGACCCCAACTTATGCCTAGAACAGATTAACTTGGTGGCACGCGATGTATGCACAAGGCTTATTCCTCTAAGAAAAAGGAGGAGTAGATGTAAAATAGAACGAGACAGGCGCTCCCTTTACAGGCGACAGAAAAGAATAACAGAGCGGCTAAAAGAGGTCAATATATCTGAAATGCGTAGGGAGACACTGGTCAGAGAAATAGCAAGCATCGAACTTAAGCTAAAGGAATCTTATAGGAGTCAGGAATCGCGGGAAGAACTAAAAGCCATAAATGAAATCGAAAGAATCTCAAAGTATTTCTTCTCCTATGCCAAATCAAAGTCGAGAACAACGTCCAGTATTGGGCCCCTACTTAAACAAGATGGGTCCTACACAGATGACAGCAAGGAAATGAGTGAGCTACTCAAGTCCCAATATGACTCAGTTTTTAGCAAGCTGCTAACCAGACTGAGAGTCGAAGATCAAAATGAATTTTTTATGAGAGAGCCACAAAATTTGATTAACACAAGCCTATCCAATGTTATCCTGACGCCAAATGACTTCGAACAGGCGATAAATGACATGCCCATGCACTCTGGCCCCAGGGCCAGACTCATGGAACTCCGTGTTCATCAAGAACTGCAAGAAGCCCCTATCACGAGCCTTTTCCATCCTATGAAGAGGGAGCATGGACCGGGGTCATCCCACAGTTACTAAAAACAACAGACATAGCCCCCACTCCACAAAGGGGGCAGTAAAGCAACAGCAAAGAACTACAGACCAATAGCACTAACATCCCATATCATAAAAATCTTTGAAAGGGTCCTAAGAAGCAAGATCACCACCCATCTAGAAACACATCAGTTACACAACCCAGGGCAACATGGGTTTAGAACAGGTCACTCCTGTCTGTCTCAACAAATTAGATCACTACAACAAGGTCCTAAATGCACTAGAAGACAAAAAGAATGCAGATGTAATATATACAGACTTTGCAAAAGCCTTCGACAAGTGTGACCATGGCGTAATAGCGCACAAAATGCGTGCTAAAGGAATAACAGGAAAAGTCGGTCGATGGATCTATAATTTCCTCACTAACAGAACACAGAGAGTAGTCGTCAACAGAGTAAAGTCCGAGGCAGCTACGGTGAAAAGCTCTGTTCCACAAGGCACAGTACTCGCTCCCATCTTGTTCCTCATCCTCATGTCCGACATAGACAAGGAAAGTCAGCCACAGCACCGTGTCTTCCTTTGCAGATGACACCCGAATCTGCATGACAGTGTCTTCCATTGCAGACACTGCAAGGCTTCAGGCAGACATCAACCAAATCTTTCCAGTGGGCTGCAGAAAACAATATGAAGTTCAACGATCAGAAATTTCAATTACTCAGATATGGTAAACACGAGGAAATTAAATCTTCATCAAGTACAAAACAAATTCTGGCCACAAAATAGAGCGAAACACCAACGTCAAAGACCTGGGAGTGATCATGTCGGAGGATCTCACCTTTAAGGACCATAACATTGTATCAATCGCATCTGCTAGAAAAATGACAGGATGGATAATGAGAACCTTCAAAACTAGGGAGGCCAAGCCCATGATGACACTCTTCAGGTCACTTGTTCTATCTAGGCTGGAATATTGCTGCACACTAACAGCACCTTTCAAGGCAGGTGAAATTGCTGACCTAGAAAATGTACAGAGAACCTTCATGCCTGCATAATGGAGATAAAACACCTCAATTACTGGAGCGCTTGAGGTTCCTAACCTGTATTCCCTGGAATGCAGGTGGGAGAGATACATGATTATATACACCTGGAAAATCCTAGAGGGACTAGTACCGAACTTGCACACGAAAATCACTCACTACAAAAGCAAAAGACTTGGCAGACGATGCACCATCCCCCCAATGAAAAGCAGGGGTGTCACTAGCACGTTAAGAGACCATACAATAAGTGTCAGGGGCCCGAGACTGTCCAACTGCCTCCCAGCATACATAAGGGGGATTACCAACAGACCCCTGGCAGTCTTCAAGCTGGCACTGGACAAGCACCTAAAGTCGGTTCCTGACCAGCGGGCTGTGGCTCATACGTTGGTTTGTGTGCAGCCAGCAGCAACAGCCTGGTTGATCAGGCTCTGATCCACCAGGAGGCCTGGTCACAGACCAGGCCGCAGTGGCGTTGACCCCCGGAACTCTCTCCAGTAAACTAAAGGTAAACACTGGCCGATTTCCACCAAGGCAGGTTGGCCCGAAAAAGAAAAACTTTCACCATCATTCCACTCCACACTGTCTTGCCAGAAGGGTGCTTTACACTACAGTTTTTAAACTGCAACATTAACACCCCTCCTTCAGAGTGCAGGCACTGTACTTCCCATCTCCAGGACTCAAGTCCGGCCTGCCGGTTTCCCTGAATCCCTTCATAAATGTTACTTTGCTCACACTCCAACAGCATGTCAAGTATTAAAAACCATATGTCTCCATTCACTCCTATCAAACACGCTCACGTATGCTCGCTGGACGTCCAAGCCCCTCGCACACAAAACCTCCTTTACCCCCTCCCTCCAACCTTTCCTAGGCCGACCCCTACCCCACCTTCCTTCCACTACAGACTGATACACTCTTGAAGTCATTTTGTTTCGCTCCATTCTCTCTGTGTCCGAACCACCTCAACAACCCTTCCTCAGCCCTCTGGACAACAGTTTTGGCAATCCCGCACCTCCTTCTAACTTCCAAATTATGAATTCTCTGCATTATATTCACACCTCACATTGCCCTCAGACATGACATCTCCACTGCCTCCAGCCTTCTCCTCGCTGCAACATTCATCACCCATGCTTCACACCCATACAGGAGCATTGGTAAAACTATACTCTCATATATTCCCCTCTGCTTCCAAGGGCAAAGTTCTTTGTCTCCACAGACTCCTAAGTGCACCGCTCACCCTTTTCCCCTCATCAATTCTATGATTCACCTCATCTTTCATAGACCCATCTGCTGACACGTCCACTCCCAAATATCTGAATACATTCACCTCCTCCATACTCTCTCCCTCCAATCTGATATCCAATCTTTCATCACCTAATCTTTTTGTTATCCTCATAACCTTACTCTTTCCTGTATTGACTTTTAATTTTCTTCTTTTGCATACCCTACCAAATTCATCCACCAACCTCTGCAACTTCTCTTCAGAATCTCCCAAGAGCACAGTGTCATCAGCAAAGAGCAACTGTGACAACTCCCACTTTATGTGTGATTCTTTATCTTTTAACTCCACGCCTCTTGCCAAAACCCTCACATTTACTTCTCTTACAACTCCATCTATAAATATATTGAACAACCACGGTGACATCGCACATCCTTGTCTAAGGCCTACTTTTACTGGGAAATAATCTCCCTCTTTCCTACATACTCTAACTTGAGCCTCACTATCCTCGTAAAAACTCTTCACTGCTTTCAGTAATTTACCTCCTATACCTTACATGTGCAACATCTGCCACATTGCCCCCCTATCCACCCTATCATATGCCTTTTCCAAATCCATAAATGCCACAAAAACCTTTTTAGCCTTATCTAAATACTGTTCACTTATATGTTTCACTATAAACACCTGGTCCACACACCCCCTACCTTTCCTAAAGCCTCCTTGTTCATCTGCTATCCTATTCTCCGTCTTACTCTTAATTCTTTCAATAATAACTCTACCATACACTTTACCAGGTATACTCAACAGACTTATCCCCCTATAATTTTTGCACTCTCTTTTGTCCCCTTTGCCTTTATACAAAGGAACTATGCATGCTCTCTGCCAATCCCTAGGTACCTTACCTTCTTCCATACATTTATTAAATAATAGGGCAAAATAGAACTAGAACTATTAAGATAAAATCAAAGAAAACTCAGATGAGTGTGTATATATGAACGTGTACATGAATGTGCAGTGTGACCTAAGTATAAGTAGAAGTAACAAGACATATCTGAAATCTTGCATGTTTACGAGACAGAAAAAAAACACCAGCAATCCTACCATCTTGTAAAACAACTACAGGCTTTCATTTTACACTCACTTGGTAGGACGGTAGTACCTCCCTGGATGGTTGCTGTCTTCCAACCTACTGCATTTTATTGTTAATATTATTATTAATTATTATTATTATTACATTGGAACCTCGGTTTTTGTCATTAATTTGTTTCGAAATCTGACAGAAACTGAATTTGACGAAAACTATAGCAACATTTCCCATAAAAATAATGTAAATCCAATTAACCTTCCAGACACCCAAAAGATTAACAAAAAATGCATTTTATTGAGAATAAATAGCATTCATACAAAAAATAGTGAGAAAATAAGACAATGAAATGGATAAATGAAAATTTAAAAATCACTTT
>NC_069414.1:1811459-1827034 GCF_026875155.1 Cherax quadricarinatus | reverse complement strand
CACCTTAAATACCTCCCAATAATGTCATTTTTGTTAATTTGGGGCATCTTTTCATGCTTCTATTTTTATTTTGTTTACCTAATATTTTCTGTAATAAATATGATAGGGAGATAACCTTTATTGATAATGAATGTAGATGTAGTACATAAACAATACAATGGGACATGATGAATGAAACATTAACAGCATAACACTTACCTTTATTGGTGATTCTTCTTAGTGTATGGAAGACTGGAGGAGGAGAGAGATTGGATTAGTTACTGTTTGGAAGGGGAATCCCCTTCCATCAACACCTCAGGTACCAAGTACATTTATTTATTTATTTATTTATTTATTTAATAATCTGAACATACAGAGGTACAAAAAAATACAGGTAAGAGCAGTATGCCAAAGCCACTTGTATGCTTAGCATTATGGGCAGGCTTAAAATTAACTTAAGATTAACTAAGCAATGATGTAATCGATGAAAATTTCCCTCGTGACCCATGCCTTATTATTAGATCTCCTAAACACACACATTTCTGGGGTTACTTCTCTTCTCTGTGTCTTAATGCCACTAGGACCAGCTTGAGAGTCACTGGAGTCCTGTCTGGCAAAAAAAAGTGTCCAGAGAGCTCTGTTTCTGGCGTCTCTTTAAAACTTCCCTAAAATGGGCCAAGACTCTGTCACTGCACAAGATGCCGACATGGCTTGCAACATCTTTCTCAGGGTGATGTTTCTCCATAAATCTTTCCATCCTACTCCACATTTCAAAAATCTCTTTAATTTCTGAAGAAGGCACCTTCTTCCATCTCTCTTCCTCCTCCTCTGCAGCAAGATTCTGAGCTGCGATCTGTTGCTGCTCCTGCTGAAGCTCTTTCAGCTTCTCAGTGGTTAGCTCTTTGTTATGGTCCTTCACCAACTCTTCCACATCCTCCAAACTCACATCCAACCCCATGGAACTCCCCAGTGCCACAATAGAGTTCACAACTGACTTAGGCTCATCAGGGTCAGCCACAAACCCTTCAAAATCCCTCTTGTGGACACAATCTGGCCACAATTTTCTCCAAGCAGAGTTCAAAGTCCTGGTAGTCAATCCCTCCCAAGCCTTACATATAAGGCTTATGCAATGGAGGATATTGAAGTGTTCTTTCCAAAGCTCTCTTAGGGTCAAATGAGTGTCTGAGGTCACATTAAAGCACCTTTGAAACATTGCTTTGGTGTAGAGTTTTTTAAAGTTTGATATGACCTGCTGGTCCATGGGCTGGAGGAGTGGTATTCAGGGGCAAGAACTTTACTGTGATGAACCCAAACTCCTCCAAAATTAGGTCATCCAAGTTTAGAGGATGAGCAGGTGCATTGTCCATTACTAGGAGGCACTTGAGATCCAGTTTCTTTTCCAGAAGGTAATTCTTCACACTAGGGCCAAACACTTCATTGAACCACTCGATGAAAATTTCCCTCGTGACCCATGCCTTATTATTAGATCTCCTAAACACACACAATTTACTCTTCGTAACATTGTTTTTCCTGAACACTTTGGGATTTTCAGAATGATACACTAGTAATGGCTTCACTTTCAAATCCCCACTAGCAGTAGCACAGAACATGAGCGTCAGCCTTTCTTTCATAGGCTTGTGTCCTGGCAGTCCCTTTTCCTCCTGAGTAATGTAGGTCCTCTTTGGCATTTTCTTCCAAAAGAGGCCTGTTTCATCACAATTAAACACTTGTTCAGGTTTCAGTCCTTCAGCCTCTATGTACTCCTTGAATTCACTTACGAATTTTGTAGCTGCAATTTTGTGCGAACTGGCAGCCTCACCATGCCTTATCACACTGTGTATGCCACTGCGGTTCTTAAATCTCTCAAACCAACCTTTGCTGGCCTTAAATCTCTCAAACCAACCTTTGCTGGCCTTAAATTCACCAACATCAGTACTCGTTGCAGGCAATTTCTTTACCAGATCGTCATGCAACTGCCTAGCCTTTTCACAAATAATCGACGTCATAACACTATCCCCTGCTAATTGTTTCTCGTTTATCCACACCAATAATAACTTCTCAACCTCTTCGAGTACTGATGATCTCAATTTTGTCAGCATATTTACCCCCTTTGCAACAACAGCTTCCTTGATTTCCTTTTTCTTGGCCACGATGGAAGATATGGTTGTACGGGATTTGTTATACATCCTGGCTAGTTCGGCCACATGTATGCCACGTTCATATTGTTCAATGATGTTTTTCTTAAATTCAGTCATATTTCTCACCTTCTTTACCAAAGGCTTGGCACTAGGAGCTTTCTTTGGAGCCATGGTAGCTTATTTAGCACTTGCAAGCATTAAAATGAATGGAATATTATGAAATATTTCATATGAACATGTGAGGGGACAGTCGCTCACTGGTAAACAATGGTACACAAGCTGGGAAGGGAGGCATACTCAGAGCTGTGAGTATGCGTCCAGGATGAACGACAATTAGCGAGTCAACTGACCATTTGCGAGCCAATGTTTGGACTAAAATAACACAATGATTTCCGAAAAGGGCAACTATCAAGCCCGACGATTATCGAGGGACTGTGCAGTGGAACCTTGGTTTTTGTTTGCCCTAGTTTTTGTCGAATTCAGTTTTCGATGACTTTTTCAGTCAAAATTTTGTCCCAGTTTTCATTCAACACCTCGGTTTTCATCAAGTTGACAGCAGTCCGCTGTACCGAACGTGTCTGCCTGTGCCCACACAAAGCATGCCATGCGTTCTGAGTCAGTCTGGCTTCTTTCTCATCGGTAGAGGGTGGTAGTGATGGTGGTAGAGGATGGTAGTGATGGTGGTAGAGGGTGGTAGTGATGGTGGTAGAGGGTGGTAGTGATTGAGGTTGAGGGTGGTAATGAGTGTGGTAGAAAGTGGTAGTGGTTGTGATGGTGGTAGAGGGTGGTTGTGATAGTGGTAGAGGGTGGTAGTGATGGTGGTAGAGATAACCTCTCCTCCTCCTCCCCTCCTTGCCATCTTCCATAAGCCAACAAAAGTCTTCAATAAGGTAAAAGTGATGTTAAATGTTCATTTATCCATTTCATTAGTCCTTTATATTTCTCACTATTTTTTGTATGTAATGCTATAGTTATTCTCAATAAAATGCATTTTTTGTTAATACTTTTGGGTGTCTGGAACGGATTAATTGGATTTACATTATTTCTTATGGGAAATGTTGCTATAGTTTTCGTCAAATTCAGTTTCTGTCAGATTTCTGAAACAAATTAATGACAAAAACCGAGGTTCCAATGTAATAATAATAATAATTAATAATAATATTAACAATAAAATGCAGTAGGTTGGAAGACAGCAACCATCCAGGGAGGTACTACCGTCCTACCAAGTGAGTGTAAAATGAAAGCCTGTAGTTGTTTTACAAGATGGTAGGATTGCTGGTGTTTTTTTTCTGTCTCGTAAACATGCAGGTTTTCAGATATGTCTTGTTACTTCTACTTATACTTAGGTCACACTGCACATTCATGTACACGTTCATATATACACACTCATCTGAGTTTTCTTTGATTTTATCCTAATAGTTCTAGTTCTATTTTGACCTATTATTTAATAAATGTATGGAAGAGGGTAAGGTACCTAGGGATTGGCAGAGAGCATGCATAGTTCCTTTGTATAAAGGCAAAGGGGACAAAAGAGAGTGCAAAAATTATAGGGGGATAAGTCTGTTGAGTATACCTGGTAAAGTGTATGGTAGAGTTATTATTGAAAGAATTAAGAGTAAGACGGAGAATAGGATAGCAGGAATGGATTAATATCGAATGTCGGATGTCCACTGTATTTCATGTGGATTTTTTTTTTTTTCATACTTTGTGGTGTCTTGCACGGATTAATTTGATTTCCACCATTTCTTATGGGGAAAATTAACCCTTTCAGGGTCCGTCCCATAGATCTACGGCTTTACGTTGAGTGTCCAAACCGTAGATCTATGCCAAAATTCTAGTGCCATCAAATTTACCGAGAAAGCGCTCATAGGCCTACATGTGAGAGAATGGGTCTGTGCGGTGGGTGTGCACCAAAACAAAAAATCTAGGCGCCTGCATAGCATTGTGGGAACGCCGGCTCAGTCACCTTGTTCACCATGCCTCGTCGCAAGTCGGCTTCACTCCCCGGAAAAATTGGGACTCTCCTCTTCCTATCTGATAGTTCTGCCCACTGATGGAAGTGGAAATGAAGACAAATTTTCTACGGCTTTGATCAGTTAGTGACCGAAAAGAATGACCAGGATATCGAAATTAGTGCAGAAAACCCTGACGTCCTCAACCTTCTACCTCTGGTGTGGGCACTCGTGACTCACGGTCGGTTTTTCCTCAACACAAGAGAAAACAAATATTTTCGCGTGGCCAGCCTCGGGACTTCAGAAATGATGATGATAGTGACGTGGAATTGTGATTTTATTGCGCTCGACGATCATTCGAGTAGTGATAGTGGGAATCATATTCACCAGTAAAGCGTCGGTATGTTCGCCGCCGCATGTGCTCGGGTAGTGTACCCTATGCTGTGCCCAGGGGATGGATTTACATCCCGGAGTACATCCCTGGCCCTACACCGTTTTGGGTTTAGTGATAATGAGGATGATGTGGCTACACTTGGCATGGATAGACACAGGCATAAGTGGATGGTGTTGTGGTGATGGTAGTGGCACCGCCATGCGTGGACTCACCAGGCCACGCTGGGACCCACGCTGCTGACTCGTCAGTTAAAGGGACAAAGCAGAGCATCAGCCACCAGCCCACCACAACCACCTGCACAACCAGCCTATGATGTCCAGTATCCACCAGCAAACCGTATGTGGGATTGGCAAGCAAAATCCCAATTTTGTTCCCAAGCCTCCCCACTTTGATGACTCTCAAAGGGGAAAATTCTACCTACTTGTCCCCTTGGAACCACGGCCAATGAACTGGAATTCTTTGAATTATCTTTGACCAGCCATTGATGGAAATTATTGTCAGGGAAAGTAATAAGTATTTTCAGTTACCCCATGGCAAATGCGATCTTATCACCACAGTCAAGATACCAGGGGGAAAAAGAGACGACTGTTGCAGAAATGTATTTGTTTTTTGCAACCAATAATGCTTATGCCTCACATCTATAAGCATAATAAAAAAGCATACTGGGTCCACAGATCGGCTAATTTCTACCCGGTCTTCAGTGATATCATACCCAGTGAACAGGTTTATCTTACTCTTACGTATGTTGCACTTCTCTGACAAAACCAGGCCTGACAGAAGTGACAGGTTATCCCAAGATTAGAAATGTTTTATGTATCTCAAAAAAAAAGTTCAGCATATACTTTTATCCATTCAAGAATCTTGTAATTGACGAGTCTTTGATTTTGTTAAAAGGGTAAGACTGTCATTCAAGCAGTATATCCCGAGCAAGAGGAAACGCTTTGGTATAAAACTGTTTTTACTCTGTGATTGTGACAGTGGTCTGGTGTTGGATATTGTTGTATACAGGGTAGTAAAACATGAAAGATACCAAGATGTTTTTGGGTATCTCAGGTGACGTAGTGAGAAAATGATGGGCCTTATCTTGGTAAGGGGCATACATTATATACCGATAACGGGTTTACCAAGCCCATTACTCAGTGATTTCATGCGAGTGAACAAGACAGATGTGTGTGGCACAGTGCGTTCTAATTGTAAACATATGCCCAGGCTCAACGCAGGTGCTTGTGGTGATGACATGCAGGTGTTTACTGCCAATGACATCATGGCATTATGGTGGCATGACAAACGAGATGTCCCCATTTTTGACAACCATTCACCATAATGAAATCCCAAGACAGTGGCAAATTTGATCGAGTGACTAATGAACATATTCAAAAACCAGTGACAGTGATTGATTATACACAAAACATGTGCTTGGTTGACAAATGTGACATGCAGATTGGTTTTGTTGATTGTGTTCGTAAGAGTTACAAGTGGTACATGAAACTTTTCTTCCATCTCATGGACATTTCAATGCTCAATGTATATAATATGTACCAAATAAAGACTGGCAACAGACCACCGTATGGTGAATTTTGTTTGTCTGTTGTCAGACAACTCATAACGAAGTACGTACCAGGTAAGAACACCTGCTATACAACACGGTCCTTGAATTCCTCAGGATATACCTGTTATGGGGCTATAGGACCCAACATGTATTTATAAGTAACAGTTACTCTGGAATACCTAATTATATTGAATTGATGGGGACTTTGCTCTAAATGTCAGAAGGACTGATCAACCTTATGACTGAGAGGCAGCTGGGTCAAACCTATTTTTCTCAATATAATAGGTTATACTATAGACACAAACACACAATTTAAATAAGTAGTTTATAAAGTTGTATTTCTTTTTGTAAAAGTAAAATTAAGGTGTGGTAGAATTGTGGTAACTGGAGAATTGTGCTTGGCAACAGTCTTTTGTTTTGGTGGGAGGAGCTTAGCCTCTCTCTCTCTCTCTCTCTCCCTCTCACTGACTCTCTCTCTCTGTGGCTGACCTTCAACCTGGCAGGATCTCTGGGTCCTTCTCCTTTTTTTGGGGCATCATGTGTGCTCCAGGGGTTGATTTTTTATAATTTAATTTTGGCCACCATCCCCGGGGGTGACTAAAGTGTGTCAAAACACTGGTTAGCCCAGAGTTATGTCAGGAAGATGAAGGACAAGAGTTGTTGCAACACCCATGTGGAGCACAGGCATGGAGTGTGTAGTTTTTTGTTTTGAAAATGGAGGCTGTGATTGTATATATTCTGTACATATCTATTGAGAATACATTTTATATTTTTTAAAGGTATAGTTTACATAACCTGTGAAGAGGGCTGGTGAAAGGGTATCAGAGACACTCAAGATGATCAGCCATGTGTAAGTATTCCCCCTAGACAAATAAGGCATTAAGTAAAAGCAAACCCCCACACTAGAGCATGTAGTGAGACCTTACTATCAAAGTAATAAGGGACAACCAATGTAACATGGGAGCTTGACCGGGAGAGTTATTTGACTGCTAAAATAACTCAAAACATTCTTTAAAACTATATGTGCTGGTATGGGGGTAATAACTGTTGCATGTTTCTGGTAGAAGATTTACCAAGGTGTGTCAGTGGAAGTGTTGTTTTCATATTTTAGTTTACAGGTTGTTTTTTCCCTAAGGTGGGGGAAAGGGAGTAACACATTTTTGTTGTGGTTATGGTAAGTGCTATGTGCATAGTTTACATTCAATTTGTGTTATTTTATGTGCCTGGGGGAAAACTTTGTCCACTGATTTGTAAGAGGGAAGCAAGTGTTTAAAGATAAAACTATGTCAGAAGATGAGTCTTCAGATTTTTTGGGCTTCAGGGAAGAAGGTAATAATTCATCAGTAAACATGCCTGTTAATAGTGAAGATGGGGAAATCACCTACTCCAGGTGATATGGAAATGGAGAGAATGAGACTGAAATTAGCTGTACTAGAGGCTGAAATGAAATTAATGAAAGCAAAGGAGAAAGAACGTCAAAGGTTAGGAGGTTCAGAACAAGAGCCTGAGCAGTACTTTAACATAACTAAAGCTGCAAATTTTGTCCCTAATTTACAGAGAGTGCCCCAGATAGGTATTTTTCTTTTTTTGAGAGACTGCTTTGGAGCAAGGATGGCCCAAACAGAAGTGGGCTACCCTAGTTCACACACAACTTGTGGGTTAAAGGATTCCAAAGAGTAGAGACTCTGGAGGGGCAAGATTTTTGATTATGATAAGATTAAAGAGGAAGTATTGCTTGCATACCAAATGATACCTGAGAAATATAGACAAAAGTTCAGGAATCAAAAATTTCAGGATGGGCAGACCTTAACTGAGTTTGGGGAATGAGAAACTGTTCCTTTTAAAAAAATGGGTTTGTTCTAAAGGAGTTAATAAAGACTATAAAAAATTTAAAGTAGATCTAATGGTTCATGAGGAATTTTTACAATACAACCCCTGTTCCCTCAGAGAATATTTGGAGACAAAAAACCCAGATAATCTTTCAGAGCACTGGATCTAGGTGACCGATTCTTGGCTCGCAGGGAATTGGTAAGTAAAAACAGTCATGCTCCTGAAAATTTCCCCACTCATTCTAAACCTTATTCCAAGTCCTATGGTCATAAAGGTAAGTGGGACAAGAATTTTCAGGGACAAATGAAGGCTGAGGTGCCTCTAAAATAGAAGGAAAAAAGGTAAGTCAGCTGGAGTTCAAAGTTTACTTAGACAATCGATGTTTCAGATCCTCGAGTAAACAGTACAGCCCCTACACCAAAGGGTTTTAAAATACCTTTAAGAGTTTTATCTGTTATTACTGTAACAAAACTGGACACACAAAAGTTTTGCTGGTCAAGGCGGCGAGATCAGGAAAGGGAGGAACCACCCCAGAGGACTCTAACTGCAGAGATACACCCAGTTGCCTGCATTAGGTCTTAAAGGCAAGGTGAGGAGGAACCTTGGATTAGACCCAGGATGTGTATATTTTCTAGTGGTCCACAGTTGGTTTGCAAAGAATTAGGCAGAGTTGAGAACATATTGTCCTTGAGAGATGGATGTAGCACCTACTCTTGCTACGTGCTGGAGTGCTACCAGTGTCTAAGGTACCTATACTGGGGTAGATATATTGTTGAAGGGTTATGCGGGTTCAACCAATAAGGACACCGGTACACAAATTATGGGTAGAATCTACATACCAAGTTGGCTATCTCCCTGTAGGTATCTCAGATGAAATTCCCTTCGAAGGGGTCGACCTCTTATTAGGGAATAATGTGATGGGCTTGTTAGACAGTGAAAAACCACTAGTAGGGGGGAAACCAGGCCCCAAAGTTTGGGAGAAGAAGGCTAGGGAGACCCTGCCAGACCTTTTCCCTGTTGGTGCCATCACAAGAAGTATGTCTCGTGACCAGGATACCAAGGGTAATCCTTATATTTCTCATGAGGATGGTGAGGACTTAGGTTTGGAAACTCTATTTTCTGAGGTTGAACTGCAATCAACTAAAGAAAAGGATACCACAACCCGAGTTGAGCCTAATCAGTGCAGAGTTTAAAGGGGAAGTAGTGTGAGGGAGATTGGCTACTATGTGCAGTTAATTTGCTGCACAGGGGTGTGATGCCCAACTTAAGTCGATCAGAGCCTCGGCTGTGACTGAGGAGGAATCTTTATGTTTAAATAAATGCTTCTATTTCAGGAAAGGTATACTCATGAAGAAGGCACCTTCGGTTGCAGTACCAGTAGAAGGAGAGCCAAGTTTTTGTCACCAGGTCGTGGTGCCTGAGCCTTATAGAAACCATGTTCTTAGCTTAGTGCATGACACACCTCTAGGTGGACACCTAGGTATTGCTAAAACAGTATCCAGGGTTTCCAGGCATTTCTTCTGGTCTCAGCTGTGGGAGACTGTCAGAGAGTATATTGAGACCTATCATGTCTCTCAGTTTATAGGGAAAACCCAGTCGAAGTATTAAAACCTGTTCCCTTCATTCTATTTCAGCACCAGGTGAACCCTTCAGCAAGCTGGTAGTAGATGTACTTGGTCCATTCCCAAGGACCAAACTGGGAAATGATTATTTACTCACAAATTTTGCTCCACTACCCGGTACCTGGAAGCAGTCCCCCTGCTAAGATAACAGCTCATGTAGTCTTAAGGGCTTTGATGAAGTTCTTTTTCATGTTGGTTTTCCACAAGCAGTGCAAAAGACCAGGGGCCTAACTTTACCTCAAAGTCTTTTAGAAATGTTTTGGAAGGAATTAAAAGTAGAGCCTAAATTTGCAATGGCCTATCACCCTCCATTTTCAAGGGGAAATAGAGAAATTACATCAAGCCCTCAAGACCAAAGATGCAAGCCTATGGTTTTAGACAATACTAACAACTGGTGAGAGGATCCCTTTCTTTGTTTTTTGCTGAGTGGGGAAGCACTCTGGAATTTCTGAGCTATTGGTTGGGGAGGATGGTGATGCTCCCCCCTCGGAGCTTTTTCTCAGTTTCAGATACTGTTTGGCTCGTATGAGGTGGATGGTACCAGTGAACGTGCCCTCAAAACCCGACCAGGGTGTGATGTGGGACCATAATGTGAACCCTAATACTCTGGAGGCTGGAGGGGAAGTGCTGATATGGAGCCAATTTTATGTGAAAAATCTGGGATGGCAAGTTTCTGTGAGCTGAACATGTTGTGGGGGAAGTTCCCAGGGGTTAGATTATAAAACCCCCACCCCTGGAGCAAAAAGAATGAGTATAATGTACACAGTAACCCGGGAAAAGGTTTGAAGTTATGTCAAAAAATTCAGAGAGACCAATGTTTTAATGGAATGTAAAGGGCTGCAAAACAATAATCTGTATGAAATACCAAAAAGTGTATTTAAGAAATAAACATGTGTGTAAAAGATTTTGGGAAATGCGTGCTTGGTTTTAATGAGAAAAATGTTGGAGAGTTGGCTCAGCCACCTTGGAACTTTATAAAAGTTTGGGATGTCAGTAATGGGGAAAAATTGAAACTCCATGAGGAAATTGTTAAGGAAACTGAAACCAATTCAACAATTTTTGTGTGGGAAAATCTGTATGAAAAATTGGAGTGGAGGAAGAAGTGAAATTCTTCCAACACCAGTTTGGGAGTGCTTAGTGAGAGTCAGTGGGCATTCCCATGCTTCATGGTTCCCAAATAGATGGCACCCTGGGCATAAACAAATGATACCACAGAGTACGTTTAAAAACTAAGGTTTCAGAATTAGAAAGAAATTGATACTTATGGCACTAAAAATGCAAACATTTTAAATAAGCTAAAACATGGAAGATGTGATTTCCATGGTCCTGTGTGTAATGCAAATTGTGTTCATTGTGTGTTTAAAAATTTTTGTGTGAGATGGACGTGATGGTGTTTGTGTTAAACTTGATGTATCCAACCCGGGTGCAAAGAGATGTCTTTGGTGTTTGTTGTTGCACTGCGAGAGGTTGCGAACTGTTACTTCAGTGAGCAACCTTTAAATTTAAATGTAAACATTTTTCCACAGGAAAGAAAATTTTCATTTTGGGGCTGGCTATTCAGCATTTGTACATGTCTCAGGATCTCTTCATCCTGTTCCTGTGTATAGTGACTAAAATCAGACTCTTAAAATGGGCTTTGTTCCTACAGCCTTTAATTTGAAAGTTAAAATATAAAAGGCTCGAGAATGTGGTTGTGATGCTCTCTCTAGATGTTTATGTAGATGCATGGTGCGTACTTTGTACATAGTGTTTGTCATTTTGCTGACCTTGTTGTTTTTGCAGTGGTGAACTCTCGGCGAGCCTGAGGGCTCCCTACCAGCCATCTGACTGTGAAGGAGTCGAGTCAGAGCCAAAAGTGTGACGAGGGTCAGGGTGTACTTAAATGTGAGTTGAGGCAGTGGTTAACAACCTTCGGTAAACATGAGACGTTCAGGAGGTATGTGATGTTGTGTCTTGGTGTGCTCTATAACAAAACGGCCCGACGATTTGCCCTTTTTGGTCCCTGGACCCTCCCCTATTCTATGTCAGCCTCCTTTTTCATAAGTTTAGAGGATCTGTTGTGGAGTGGGACCCGGGGGTGGGGTTGAGTGCCTGACCATGTTAAGGATCGTGAGTGGGTTTACTGGAAGTCTCACTGTTTGGTTCGGCCACCAAGTGAGAGACACCTTGAAAATGTTTTGTGAAGTTTCCTGCCTGGTGTACACCTGACTGCTCTGGGGTTTTGGCTTAAATCTCGTCTCCTGATCAGGAAGATGCCACCCTGGAGTACCAGTTGCTTGCTGGGATTACCGTGAACAGGGCACAGGCCTGTTGGTGCGGGCTTTCACAGTAGGCATTGTGTGCAATTTTTGCATTGTAATGTGTATTGTTTTAAAAGCCACAAAATTGTAAATAGTTTTCACCCTTGAGTATAGGGTATGGTTTTAAATGCTTTTTTAAAAAATTCTGCAATCTGTTGTAAATAACAGTAAAGTGAAGAGTAGTTATGGTGCTAGGAAATATGTGCATTTCTAATAGTCTTGTTTACCGCCTTCAGACTTTAAACAATAACTTTTTACTAGCCGTATCCTGGGGCACGGCTGCTTTTGTGAGACTTTGTCTGGAGGTGGGGGTGTTAGGGGCTATAGGACCCAACATGTATTTTAAGTAACAGTTCTATAATAATACCTAATTATATTGAATTGATGGGACTTTGCTCCCAATGTCAGAAGGGGCTGATCACCTTATGACTGAGAGGCAGCTGGGTCAAACCCATTTTTCTCAATATAATAGGTTATACTATAGGGCACACAAACCACATTTAAATAAGTAGTTTAAAAGTTGTATTTCTTTTTGTAAAAGTAAAATTAAGAGGTGGTAGAATTGTGGTAACTGGAGAATTGTGCTTGGCAACAGTCTTTTGTTTGGGTGGGGGGAGCTTAGCCAGGCTCTCTCTCTCTCTCCCTCTCACTGACTCCCGCTCTCTGTGGCTGACCTTCAACCCGGCAGGATCTCTGGGTCCTTCTCCCATTTTTGGGGCATCATGTGTGCTCCAGGGGTGAGTTTTTATAATTTAAGTTTTGGCCACCCTTTCCCAGGGTGACTAAAGTGTGTCAAAACATTGGTTTTGCCCAGAGTTATGTCAGGAAGAGTGAAGGACAAGAGTTGTTTGCAACACACCAAAGTGGAGCACAGGCATGGAGTGTGTAGATTTTGTTTTGAAAATGGAGGCTGTGATTGTATATCTGTACATATCTATTGAGATACAGTTATATTTTTATAGTAGTAGTTTACATAACCTGTGAAGAGGGGTGGTGAAAAGGGGATCAGAGACACTCAAGATGATCAAACCAGATGTAAGTATTACCCCTAGACAAATAAGGCCATTAAGTAAAAAGCTACCCCACACTAGAACATGTAGTGAGAACCTTACTATCCCAAAAAATAAGGGAAAACCAACGTAACAATTGCAAAACTATACAGAGCTTCATAATGATTGAATGGTTGATTTACTGTAATTCTACTAGCAACCTCTTGAATATTCTGTTAATAACCTCCCTTTTAAAAGAAGCTCTAGCTATTTGTATTTCTATTTTTTAACTGTACTTGTATATTGGACAGCTTACCGTGCACATTCTTGGGTTTATATTTATTGTTTGTGTTTGATAAGGGCGCCCTACAACCCCATCCGTTTACGTCTGCTTTATTGTCCAAAGAAAACCGTTTGAAACCAGTCAAGGGTTCGGACCAGTCGATCTGATCTGATCAGTGGGTCACTTATTTTAAAAAAACATACTGGTCGGTGATTTGGGCTAACACATGAAGGATTTTACTGGAAATTTTTCTACCCGAGTAATATGTGATTTGATTGATACAAAAGTATAACTTGCGTGTTGAAGAAACCGGTGATTTCTGGCAGCTCCTACAGTGATGAAACGGTCGAGCCTCAACCCTTGTTTATCAATCGCTGTATCTAGCTTTCCTATTTTTTTTTTTTCGTCTCCACCACAATAAATGCTATATTATCACTATAGTTGACTGGTGGAAATTTTGGAGGAAGGACGCTTTTTTCTGTAGTAATAAACGCTTCTCGTTGTGTATATTGCGACCGCTGGTAACTACAGGTTATATGAAATTCACAGTTACGTCTGGTATTTCAAGAAAAAGAAAATAATGAAAGTCCACTCACTCCACTAAGTACCATTATAATACTGGTTAGTTGCTACTACAGCACTGTATTCTGCTATTCACTGGTATCACTAGATTATATGTGAGTACACTAGCAGGCCAGGAAGATTATTAAAACAGCTGACCTGTGGTAAGTTTCTGGCGACTTCTGGCACCTGCCTCTATAGGCTTATCACTTCATTTACAAATTCACCTGTTTTCAAATGACACTTTAGCCCTTTATATCTATATTCTAGTGAAGCCCCCTGTAGTATACACTATACACTATGTATACACAATGTTATCAGGGAGACTTTCTTTCCTCTGACAAAAAAAGTGCTTATTATTATTTTTCACAGGGAAAACAGGCTGATTCCCTCTGGCAGTAAACTCTGCTAGGTAGTGCACACTAATTCTCCTTTTTTGAACTCAGTATATAATGTTTTCCGCCCAAGATTAGTTCCAGGCGCTAGAGGGATGTACGTATAGGATTGATGGCCCCAAAAATTTAAAATTCTAGCACGTAAGAGTGACCGTGGAAAAACACGAAAAAAACCCGGAGCACAACGAGGCACGCTGACTGGGTTCGCTAAACGTAGATTGTCTTGCGAATAGTAGGTCGCCAGGACGCGTCGCACGGGTTTTGAGCTGGGGCAGCCTCTCTACCAGCCCCGTCTGGCACTGTTTTCCAGTGAGCGAAGGTCCCCTCACGTGCTCCTACGAAATATTCATAATATTCCACTCATTTTTAGTTGCTTGCAAGTACTAAATAAGCTACCATGGCTCAAAAGAAAGTCCAGTGCCAAGCCTTTGGGAAAGAAGGTGAGAAATACGATTGAATTTTTAAAAAAAACATCATTGAACAATATGAAAGTGGGCTAAGGAGCGGCCAAACTGGCCAGGATGTATAACAAACCCTACACAACTTATTGTTCCATCGTGGCCAAGAAAGGAAATCAAGGACACTGGGTTTTTGCAAAGGGGGTAAATCTGCTGACCAAAAATGAGATCACCAGTACTCTAAGAGGTTGAGAAGTTATTATTGGTGTGGATAAATGAGAAACAATTAGCAGGAGATAGTGTTAAAGATGTCGATTCATGGAAAAGGCTAGGCAGTTGCATGACGATCTGGTAAAAAAAAATTGCCTGCAAATAGTGGTGATGTGAGGGAATTTAAGGCCAGCAAAGGTTGGTTTGAGAGATTTAAGAACCGTAGTGGCATACACAGTGGGGGTAAAGCATGGTGAGGCTGCCAGTTTTGGACCACAAAGTGGCTGAAAAATATGTGCATGAATTCAAGGAATACATAGAGGCTGAAGGACTGAAACCTGAACAAGTGTTCAATTGTGATGAAACAGGGCCCCTTTTGGAAGAAAATGCTGAAGAGGACCTAATTACATAGGAGGGGAAAAAACACTGGGCCCGGACACAAGCCTAGAAAGACAGGCTGACGCTCATGTTCTGTGCTAATGCTAGTGGGGAATTCAAAGTGAAGCGTTACTAGTGTACCATTCTGAAAATCCCAGAGTGTTCAGGAAAAAAAAAATGTTATGAAGAGTAAATTGTGTGTGTTTTGGAAATCTATTTGTAAGACATGGGTCACGAGGGAAATTTTCGTCAAGTGGTTCAATGAAGTGTTTGGCCCTAGTGTGAAGAAATTTACCTCCTGGTTAAAGAAATTGGATCTCAAGTGCCTCCTGTTATGGACAATTTCACCTGTCATCCTCCAAAATTGGGATGACCTAATTTTCGAGGAGTTTGGGTTCATCACAGTAAAGTTCTTGCCCCTGAACACCATTCCTCTCCTCAGCCCATGGACCAGCAAAGGTCAAATTTCAAACTTTAAAAACTCTACACCAAAGCAATGTTTGAAAGATGGTGAATGTGACCTCAGCACTCACTTGACCCCAAGAGATTTTTGGGGAGAACACTTCAGCATCCTCCATTGCATAAGCCTTTTTAGGT
>NC_069414.1:1778392-1810959 GCF_026875155.1 Cherax quadricarinatus | reverse complement strand
TCTGGGATTGCAGTAAAATCCCAATTTTGTTCCCAAGCCCCACCAGTTTGATGACTCTCAAAGTGGAATTCTACCTACTTGTCCCCTTGGAACCACTGCCAATGAACTGGAATTCTTTGAACTATTCTTTGACCAGCCCTTGATGGAAACTATTGTCAGGGAAAGTAACAAGCATAATGAGTACACCATGGCAAATACAATGATATCACCACAGTCAAGACTACACCGGTGGAAAGAGACAACTGTTGCAGAAATGTATTTGCTTTTTGCAACAATAATGCTTATGCCTCATGTCTATAAGCATAATATGAAATCATACTGGTCCACAGATCGGCTAATTTGTACCCCGGTCTTCAGTGAAATCATCCCAGTGAACAGGTTTATCTTACTGTTACGTATGTTGCACTTCTCTGACAAAACCAGGCCTAACAGAAGTGACAGATTATACAAGATTAGAAATGTTTTTATGTATCTCAAACAAAAGTTCAACATGTACTTTTATCCATTCAAGAATCTTGTACTTGACGAGTCTTTGATTTTGTTCAAAGGTAGATTGTCATTCAAACAGTATATACCGAGCAAGAGGAAATGCTTTGGTATAAAACTGTTTGTACTCTGTGATTGTGACAGTGGCCTGGTATTGGATATTGTTGTATACACGGGAAGTAAAACACTGAAAGATACCAGGATGTTATTGGGTATCTCAGGTGATGCAGTGAGAAGCATGCTGGCACCTTGTCTTGGTAAGGGGCATAAATTATATACCAATAACTGGTACACAAGCCCTTTACTCAGTGATTTCTTGCGAGTGAACAAGACAGATGTGTGGCACAGTGCGTTCTAATCGTAAACATATGCCCAGGTTCAACGCAGGCACTCGTGGTGATGAGGTGCAAGTGTTTACTGCCAATGACATCATGGCATTACGGTGGCATGACAAACTAGATGTCGCACTGTTGACAACCATTCACCATAACGAAATGCAAGACAGTGGGAAAGTTGATAGAATGGCTAATAAACATATTAAAAAACCAGTGACAGTGATTGATTATACACAAAACATGCGCTTGGTTAACAAATGTGATATGCAAATTGGCTTTGTTGATTGTGTTCGTAAGAGTTACAAGTGGTATATGGAACTTTTCTTCCATCTCATGGACATTTCAATGCTCAATGCATATAATATGTACCAAGTGAAGACTGGCAACAGACCACCGTATGGTGAATTTTGTTTGTTGTCAGACAACTCATAATGAAATACCAGGTAACATCTGCTATACAAAACCGTCCTCGAACTCCTCAGGATATACCCAAGCGTTTGAGAGAGGGAAGGTGATCACTTCATAATACAGGTTCCTGCAACTAAGAAGAAATTTGCTCATAAGAGATATGTTGTCTGTGCACAAACAAAACAACGGCAACAAAGACGCAAAGATACTCGGTTTATGTGCGAGGAATGTAAGGTACCTCTGTGCATGTTGCCTTGTTTCAAGGAGTTCCACAAGCTCCAGCAGTTCTAAAAACATGTCCAGTGATTGTACATATGTAAATATATGATAGAACATTAGTATTATACAAGATTTGTGAATGTTTATTGTAATAAACAAAAGTGGTAAACAATATTATAATAAATTTAGTGCAGTTATTGTGTTCAATACAGTGAGTTTATATATATACATTATATACAGTATTGGTCTCTCAGGCCCCAAATGTTAGTAGGAAAAGAAAAAAATTAGAAAAGAAAAGAAAAAAGTATAAAAACGCAAAATAAAGAAATGGGCGTTTGTGGAAATCGTCGATGTTGCCGCCACCAGGTCATTTTGGGTCAACTTCTCGCCACTGTATCTCGGTAAGTACTGATCAGAATTTTTTTTTTTGTTTTATTACCTTCACAAAAATATACTCTTCAATTCTGTAAGAAAAAATTATTTTTTTTTTTCAAAATTCTTGGACACTGGGGCACCCCTTCCGATTTTGGTTGGACCCTGAAAGGGTTAATATCTGTATTACCAATTATTCACATTTAAAGTACTGTTATAATTTCCTTATTATATATTTTTTTCACAATCTTACCCAATTTTCCCTTTACTCCTAATTTACAAATACAGTGGAACCTTGACTTACGAGTGTCCCAACTTACGCGTTTTTTGAGATACGAGCTGTCCGTGGGTCAATTTTTTGCTCTGAGTTATGAGCCAAGATTCGAGTTACAAGCCAGCTCCCCCTTCCCTTTTCCCCCTCAACACAAAACCTGGACACCTCGCTTGTTTATCTATGATTTCATCCGTTAATTCAATGGAAATTATTCTCTATTTCATCTTAGCAATAATATAATATTACAGTTAAGTCACTCAGAAGTCAGTCAAGTTACTCAGTCAGGTCACTCAGTAAGTCAGTCAGTCAAGTCATTCAATAAGTCAGTCAAGTCATTCAGTCAAGTCACTCAGCAAGTCAGTAAAGTCACTCAGTAAGTCAGTCAGGTCACTCAGTAAGTCAAGTCATTCATTCAGTCAGTCAAGTCACTCAGTAAGTCAGTCAAGTTATTCAGTAAATCAGTCAAGCCACTCAGTAAGTCAGTCAAGTCATTCAGTAAATCAGTCAAGTTATTCAGTGTGAGGGAAAAGTTCAATAGATAGGAGTAGCGAGGGAGTATATAGTAACAATAGTTTCATTGCCGGCTACATGTTAAGGTAGGGTAAGTCAAGCTCCCGCTATTCCCGCCTTTTTTCCCCCTCCCCGAAAGTGATAGTTTCATTGCCGGCTACTTGTTAAGGTAGGGTAAGTCAAGCTCCCGCCTTTTCTCCCCCATCCCTAAAGTGATAGTTTGATTGCCGGCTGCTTGTTAACGTAGGGTCAGTCTAGCTCCCACTATCCCTTCCCCTCCCTCTTCCCCCCCCCCCCCCGAAAGGTGACGTGTGGGGCTCTGGTCAAACAGTAAATCACTCGACTCACAGCCCCAACACTACGGGAAGTACATGCCTCCCCCTTGTATTCTAGTGGTTTTTTTGGTTTTAAAGCGCACTTTTGACCAATAATAAACTTGTCTTTTAAAGCTTGTTAGGTTGACTGTTGATAATCACCACATCTTTTTTGGTATTTTACTTTCCATGGAGAGTGTTCTTAAGCAGTGGGTAACCCGTCCCCTCTTTTCAGCTTGGATGACAGAGAGGGTCACCGTCAATCAAGAGAAGAAAGAAAGGGACGGGCTAAAGCCTGGAGACATCCCATTTAGGTTTAATTAACCCGGCAAACCGTATGAAATTTCAGGAAAGTAACCCCCCCCTCATTGCAGGGGTTTAAAAAAACCCGCTTTTCCCGTTTATCGGGGTATAATACTCACGGCAAAACTGTGAAGAAATGCCCGTGGGGCGTACCCAACACCTGCGACCTCCCCCCCCACAGCCCGGCCCCCCCATTTAAAAAACAGTGTCACCAAAACCAGACACTTTCCCATTAAATTTGCGTTGAATTCAGTTTTTTTTATTTTTTATTTTTTTATTTTCTTTAAAGTAAGGGGGAATATTATTAAAATTTTTAAAATTTTAATGTTTTATATTTTATATTTTCTGTATTAAAAAAGTGTTTATGTTTTTTGTTATTTTTTTCTTTTTCTATTCATTAATTTTCCCGAGGAGGGGGCCCGCCCGGGGTAATACTGTCTGAAGTTATTACGGGCTGAGTAAGCCTTCACAAATGGGGACCTTGGGCCCGGATCAACTTGACTGAATCAAGATTTTAACTCCATCTCGAATCTACAAAATTTGAACTTTTGCTGCATACCACAAAACGGTTACCACCAGATGAGTAATTTATTCTCTATGGTAGGACTACCCGTACAGGGATTTAAAAAATTTTTGGGGATTGGTTTTAGTCTCAATTTTTTGGGAAGTAAATCAGGCAGGGTATAATATTTTAAAAAACTGCCACCTAAAATTTTTTGTGAGCTTGAAACACTTTGGGGGGGATTAGATCTAGGGGCCCCAGAATTTTTCCCGTGACAAATTTTTTTTCATTGAGCCCCTTTTTTTAATCCCAAGGGGAAATTTTCCTAGGACACTCTTGATTTGTTTTGGGGGAGAAGATTGGATGGTCAAGGGACCCCAAATTCTACTTACTGTTTGCTCGGAGCGGCATGGGAACCCCTTTTGTTTTCGTTAATACATATTGTTTAATTGAAGCAGGGATCGAGCCCTCTGGTTTATTTATAGTTTGGGGCGGAGCGGGAATTGAACCCTCCGTTTTCTTTAATCCCCTTTTCCCATTTCCCATGATATTTTAAAAAGTTATTCTTGCAAGCATGGGAGGAATACCAGTTTTGGTTTAAACGCTGGAAAGTAAGTTAGGAATAAACAGGAAAAATTTTTAGAATCTTTCATTAGTGCTAAGATCCGGGAAAGACTTGAAAGAGAGGGGAATTGAGAGAGAAGAGAGACAGTTAGAAAGGGAAAGAGCGAAGAAAAGGAGAGAGAAAGAATCGAAAGAGAAGAGAAAAAAGGAGGAAAGAGAACCTTGAAAGACAGGAGAAAAAAGGAAAGAGAGAGAGAATCGAGGGAGAAATCCAAGAAAGACAGTTAGAAAGAGAGCGAGAAGACCAAAAAGAGCGTGATAGACTTGATCGTGAGGAAAGAGCTAGGGAACGTGAGGAACAAGCTAAGATATGTGAGGAACAAGCTAAGATATGTGAGGAACAGGTTAAATTAAGAGAACTTCAGGAAAGAGCAAAGGATAGAGAAGTTGAGGAAAAAGCTAGAGAACGTGAGGATAGAGCTAGAGAGCATGAGTTAATAGAGAGAGAAAAGGATCGCGAGCTCAAAAAATCTCGCCTTGAATTGGAGAATAAAAAGTTAACTCTTACACAACAACAATTATAGGAAGGAGTAATGGAACAACGTGCAGTCAGTGCACATATTCCAACACCTAATTTACCTCCCTTCACAGAGGGGGAAGACATAACTTCATACATTATCCGGTTTGAAAATACCGCTACCCTCTGTGAATGGCCTGCTGACACCTGGGCTACCAGGTTAGGAATGTTATTTTCTGGTACAGCCTTGAATATCTATGCAACTTTGCCCGCAGGATATCATATGTAATTAAAAACCTACTGAAGAAGGCAATCCTTAAAGCATATCAAAAAACCACTAATTCTTACAGGAAAGATTTCAGGTATGCCACATTACAGCCTGGCCAGAACTTTCAGCAGTTACAGGTAACACTCTTTCGTTTGTTCGACTTTTGGATAGAGAGTTCAGGAATTGATCACAGCTATGAATCTCTTAGAGACTTCATGGTTGCTGACCAGTTCCTGACAGCTCTTCCCCATCAGATACGAACATTCATCAGAGAACGTAACCTGATTAAAGCTGAGGAAGTTTGCTGAGGCTGCTGACCTGTATGCTGAGGTGCACAATTCAATAAAGACTTAAAGGGATCGAACCCTAAGGGAAAGGGGTTCATCAGATTTAAAAGAAATCAAAGCCTCTAGTGGAAAGTAAAATGACTTCTTTTTTTCCCTGTTTGTCATTTGTGGGGTGTTAAGGGACATAAACGTCCAGATTGTCCTTCTAAGAAGGTCCAAAAAGTTGGAAGATTTTTTAAAGACTGTAATGACCAAAAGCACCCTTCTGTTCAGGAACTGTTAATGGACTTAATGTATCTACCATTTTACGAGACACTGGATGCACTTTGTATAGTCATTTCTGATAAGCTTTTCCCCAAACCTTAAAGAAACTCATTCCTCTGTTTATACTTTCAGACTATTTGGGGCCTTTACGGACACTTTTCCTACCATCCGTTGTTACATTAGGTCTAAATGGTTCACGGGTTTTGGTCTGAAGCCGTACTAGCTCCCATCACTTCTTGCTCCGTACTAATAGGTAATGTAAAAGGTCCATTCTTCCTTCTGAGGTTGACCTTTCATCACCAAAGAATGGACATAGGTGTTTCAGATCCCCCTTCCTGTAGAGTCAGAGAAGCCCCTCAAAAGTTCAGATAAAGAAAATGTCTCGTGAGATTCATGTGGGATTAAAAACCAGTGATGCGACTCTCGAAAGCGAGGTAGTAGGATCACCGGTTCACTTGTTAGATGAAAGTGAAGATATCACCTCCGATACCATAAATGTCTTGACTAGGGCTCAGACCAAAGCCCAGGTTTCTCCTACTGTCCATCCTTTGATTTTCCCTGACTTTAAGCCTTTAGATGTATCGAAGGGCTCCTTTGCCAATTTACAACGTAATTGCCCTTCTCTTCAGAATTGCCATAATGCTGCTAAACAAAATCAAGTTATCCAAAGGAAAAACTTTTCATATAAATTTGAATATATAAAAGATATCTTGTACAAGTCAGCATTCAAATTAAATTCAGATGAGACAGACTATTCCATCTTAGTTGTTCCAAGTCAATGCAGAGAGACTGTTCTTAAAATGGTCATGACCTGCCAGTGGCCGGACTTTCTCGCATCGTAAACCTTAAATAAAATTAGGGAAACCTTTTTTTTGGCCCAAAAAATGTCCTCAAAATGTCACTACCTATTGTAGATCATTGTAAAGTTGCCAACTGTCATCCTCCCGAGGTACCAGGCAAAGTACCTATGGTCAAAATGCCTATTTTTACGGTACCGTTTGAAAGAGTATGCTATTGAAAATCGTTGGTCCTTTTTATCTCCACTTTCATCTGGGGGACATAGATATATATTAACTTTAGTTGATTAATGTTTCGAGTTTCCCTGAAGCCGTTCCCTTAAAGACCATAAACACAGAGGTGGCTGAAGCCCTTTTGTCCATCTTCTCCAGAGTGGGCATCCTTAGAGAAATTTTTTGTCTGACCGTGGGACACAATTCACATCTGACTTAATGCAACATCTCTACCCAAATTCTAGGAGTGAAGCCTCTCTTCACAACACCCTATCATCCCAGCTGTAAAAGGGAGGATTGAGCGCCAGCCCTTCGATTCTCAAGTCCATTTTAAGGAAACTTTGCTCCCTTAAACCTAAGGGTGGCATCGTTACCTACCCTGTGCTTTGTTTGCCATGAGGGAAGTTCCCAGTGACTCTTTGGGGTTTTCACTTTTGAACTTCTCTATGGTAGACAGCCAGAGGCCCATTGTCCATCCTTCATGACTTATGGACTAATGAGGAGGCAAATGCTGAGGTTCAGTTCTTCTTACCAGTTTCTCCTTGACCTTAGATCCAAACTTGAGGAGACCTCTGACATAGTTTCGAAAAACCTAAGCTTGTCAATGGACCATACAAAACCTATTTTGACTCCAAAAGTCAGAGGAAAGTTTTAACGTAGGAGATGAAGTTCTTGTACTTTTGCCTATCAAGTCAAATAAATTATTAGTAGCATGGAAAGGTCCATATAAAGTATTAAAAATTTGTGGGAAGTTGACTACCTCATAGAAGTCAAGGGGAAACCCAAGCTTTATCATATCAATATCCTTAAGAAATATTACCCAAGAAATTCGGTTAACTGCCTTAATAACTTTGACTTAGTTTTTCCACACAAACTTGATAAAACAACTGAAGAATGTAAAGTGGGGTGTAACTGACACCTCTAACTTAGACTATGATGAAAGAACTACATGACTTGGTTTACTCTTGACCACTCGGATGCAACCAACATTAATATTAATGAATCTTTGGATGACCATAGAGACATGAATACTTCAAAGTGTGAGTAAATTTTCAGACGTCTTTTCTGATATTCCAGGTGTTACCTCCAAAGGTAGTCCATAAGATTGGGCTTAGTGATGGACAATCCTATCAAACGAAAAATTATACCCAGTTCCAGTTCACCTTAGGGATGCATTTGACCGGGGAGGTAGACAAATTATTAAAACTAAGATCATTGGGAAACCCTTTAGTATCTTCATATTGTTCACCAGTAGTCATGGTTAAGAAGGAGGATAATTCATATAGACTTGCTATTGACTTCAGAGGCCTTAATGCTATAACTCGGTGGGATGCTGAGCCTATGCCCTTAATAGCGATCTACACAAATTTTATGACGCTTCCTTCTTTTCAGAGATTGATATTGCGCAGGCATATCATCAAGTAATGTTAGATCCTTCTTCTAAGCAGTACACCGCTTTTCCTACACACCAAAGACTGATGCAATATAGAACTATGCCCTTTCGGTTTTGGGAACTGCCTGTGCTACCTACGTGAGACTGATGAGAAAGGTCTTGGGTAATATGCCAAATGTTTCAGTTTATTTTGATAACATTTACGTAATGACATCCACGTGGTACAAACATATCCAAACATTAACATCAGTTTTGCGTAGGTTACGCTCACATGGCCTCACTGCCAAGCCGAAGAAATGCTTCCTTGGGTATAACAAGATTAGATATCTTGGACTGATACTTTCTAATAACTCTCTGCAGCCTCTCCCCAGTAAGATCAAAGCTTCATTAGAATTTAAATTCCCCAAAACCAAGAAGCTCATGCGTAGCTTTCTTGGTTCTGTAAATATTTATGCACGGTTTATCCCGAACCTTACTGATATTACAGGCATCTTATCTGACTTCCTTAAAAAGTCTGTGAAGGAACCTCTTGAACTTTCCGACATAGCTCGGGAAAAGTTTAATGAGATTAAAAGCATCTTTTCGAAACACCCTATACTTAAGATTCCAGATATTAATAAAACATTTTGTTTAAGAACTGATGCCTCCAGTACTGGCTTAGGTGCGGTGCTACTACAATACCATGATGGTACTCCCTTCCCTGTATGCTTCCTAAGCCGGAAACTCCTTTCCGCAGAAACGAGATACTCCACCATAGAAAAGGAATGTTTCGCCCTTGTGTGGGGTATCTCCAAACTTAAATTTTATTTGCTGGGAAAAGAATTCATTTTAGAAACGGACTGTTATGGGGCTATAGGACCCAACATGTATTTATAAGTAACAGTTACTATAATAATACCTAATTATATTGAATTGATGGGGACTTTGCTCTAAATGTCAGAAGGACTGATCAACCTTATGACTGAGAGGCAGCTGGGTCAAACCTATTTTTCTCAATATAATAGGTTATACTATAGACACATAAACACACAATTTAAATAAGTAGTTTATAAAGTTGTATTTCTTTTTGTAAAAGTAAAGTTAAGAGGTGGTAGAATTGTGGTAACTGGAGAAGGTGTGCTTGGCAACAGCCCTTTTTTTTGGTGGGAGGAGCTTAGCCAGGCTCGCTCTCTCCCCTCTCACTGACTCTCTCTCTCTGTGGCTGACCTTCAACCTGGCAGGATCTCGGGGTCCTTCTCCTACTTTTGGGGCATCATGTGGTGCTCCAGGGTGAGTTTTTATAATTTAAGTTTTGGCCCCACCATACCCAGGGTGACTAAAGTGTGTCAAACACTGGTTCCCCCAGAGTTATGTAAAGGGAAAGGGGAGAAGGAAGAGTGTTGGAGCACACCATGTGGAGCACAGGATGGAGTGTGTAAAATTTGTTTTGAAAATGGGGCTGTGGATTGTATATTCATGTACATATCTATTGAGAATACAGTTATATTTTTATAGTAGTAGTTTACATAACCTGTGAAGAGGGCTGGTGAAAAGGTATCAGAGACACTAAAGATGATCACCATGATGTAAGTATTACCCCTAGACAAATAAGGCCATTAAGTAAAAGCTACCCCCACACTTAGAACATGTAGTGAGAACCTTACAATCAAAGTAATAAGGGACAAACCAACGTAACATGGGAGCTTTACCGGGGAGTAGTTATTTGACTGCTAAAATAGCTCAAACATTCTTTGAACTATATGTGCTGGTATGGGGTAATAACAGTTGCATGTTTCTGGTAGAAGATTTCCAAGGTGGTGTCAGTGGAAGTGTTGTTTTCACATATTAGTTTACAGGTTGTTTTTTTCCTAAGGTGGGGGAAAGGGAGTAACACATTTTTGTTGTGGTTTTGGTAAGTGCTATGTGCATAGTTTACATTCAATTTGTGTTATTTTATGTGCCTGTGGGAAAACTTTGTCCACTGAATACTGTAAGAGGGAAGCAAAATGCTTAAAGATAAAAAATATGTCAGAAGATGAGTCTTCAGATTTTTTAGGCTTCAGGGAAAAAGGTAATAATTCATCAGTAAACATGCCTGTTAACAGTGAACAGAGGGATCACCTACTCCAGGTTTATATGGAAATGGAGAGAATGAGGACTGAAATAGCTGTACTAGAGGCTGAAATTGAAATTAATGAAAGCCCAAGGAGAAAGAACGTCAAAGGTTAGGAGGTTCAGAACAAGAGCCTGAGCAGTACTTTAACATAACTAAAGCTGCAAATTTTGTCCCTAAGTTTAAAAGAGAGTGACCCAGATAGGTATTTTTCTTTTTTGAGAAGACTGCTTTGGAGCAAGGATGGCCCCCCCAAACAGAAGTGGGCTACCCTAGTTCGCACACAACTTGTGGGTAAAGGATTCCAGAGAGTAGAGACCCCTGGAGGGCAAGATTTTCTGATTATGATAAGATTAAAGAGGAAGTATTTCTTGCATACCAAATGATACCTGAGAAATATAGACAAAAGACGGGCCACCCCCCCCCAAAAAATTTCAGGTGGGCACAGACCTTAACTGAGTTTGGAATGAGAAGAAACTGTTCCTTTTTAGAAATGGTTTGTTGAAAGGGTTAATAAAGACTATAAACAAATTAGTAGATCTAATGGTCATGAGGAATTGTACCAATACAATCCCTGTTGACCTCAGAGATATTGGAGGAACAAAACCCAGATAATCTTTCGAGCATGGATCTAGGTGACGATTCTTGGCTCGCAGGAATTGGTCAAGTAAGAAAACAGGTCATGCTCCTGAAAATTTCCCATCATTCTAAACCTTATTCCAAGTACTATCGGTCATAAGGTAAGTGGACAAGAATTTTTCAGGGACAAATGAAGGCTGTGGTGCCTCTAAAATAGAGGAAAAGGTAAGTCAGGCTGGAGTTTCAAGTTTACTTAGACAATCAGATGTTTCAGATCCTCGAGTAAACAGTACCAGTCCTACACCAAATGGTAAAATACCTTTAAGAGTTTTATCTGTTATTACTCGTAACATAAAACTGGACACACACAACAAAAGTTTTGTGGTCAAGGTCGGCGAGGTATCAGGAAAGGGAGGAAAACCACCCCAGAGGACTCTAACTGCAGAGATAACATCCGGTTGCCTGCATTTAGGTCTTCATAGGGCAAGCGTGGAGGAGGAACCTTTTGGATCTAGACCCCCAGGTGTGTCTATTTTCTAGTAGGTCCCACAGTTGGTTGCAAAGAATGTAGGCAGAGTTTGGAAATATTGTCCTTGAGAGATGGCTGTAGCACCTACTCTTTGCTACGTGTGGGAGTGCTCCAGTGTCTAAGGATACCTATACTGGGGTAGATATACTGTTGAAGGTATTAACGGGGTTCAACCATAAGGACCACCTGCTACAAAAATTATGGTAGAATCTGCATACCAAGTTGGCTATCTCCCTGTAGGTATCTCCGATGAAATTCCCTTCGAAGGGTGTTCGACCACCTCTTATTAGGGAATAATGTTATGGGCACGTTAGACAGTGAGGAACACTAGTTTGGGGGAAAACAGTCCGAATGTTGGGAGGAAATGGCTAGGGAAAACCCTGCCAAGACCTTCTCCTGATGGTTCCACCATGAGAAGTATGCGCTCATGATCATGCTACCAACAGTCTTCATGTATTTCCTCATGAGGATGCGTGAGGGCTTAGTTTGGAATTAGTAACTCTGCTTTCTGATGTGTTGAACTGCAGTCAACTGAAGAAAAGGAGGTTCCAGCCAGAGCTGAGCATGATTGGAGAATGGATCCAGTTATATGTGTGAGAGAGGCTGCACTGCTAGGGTTGCAATATTAAATTTCTGTTGCAGGAAAATGTCGTGTTGCTGAGGAAGAGAGATTTTACAGTTATATAAGTTGTTTTCATTCAGGGAGAAACTACTTATAAAAGAATTCACTCTGTTTGCAGTATCGATGAAGGAGAACTAGGGCTTTGTTCCCGGTGGTGTATGTCCACGGTTTCCCAGGAATTTTTTGGGTCTCAGCTGTGGGAGGGACTGTTCGAGAGCATATTGAGACCTTATGCCTTTCCAAATTATAGAGGAAACCTAGGCTGAAGTATTAAACCTGTTCCCTTCAGCCGATTTCAAGCACCAGAGTGAACCTTCAGCAAGCTGTAGTGGATGTCGTTGGCCCCACTCCCAAGGCCAGAATTGGGAAAATGATTATTTACTCACAAATATTTGCCTCCACTACCAGGTACTGGAAGCAGTCCTCTGCATAAGAATAACAGTCATGTAGTTTAAGGGCTTTGATGAAGTTCTTTTTTTATGTTGGTTTTCCACAAGCAGTGAAAAAGACCGGGCCTAAACTTTACTCAAAGTCTTTTAGAAATGTTTTGGAGAGGAAACAATTAAAAGTAGAGCCTTAACTTTGAATGGCCTATCACCCTCATATCAAGGGGGGGAAATAGAGGAAATTACATCAAGCCCTCAAGACAATGATGCAAAGGCCTATGGTTAGAACAATACTAACAACTGGGATGAGAGGGATCCCTTTCTTTGTATATGCACTGAGTGGGGGAAGCCACTCTGGAATTTCTGAGCTATTGGCTTGGGGAGGATGGTGATGCTCCCCCCTCGGAGCTTTTTCCTCAGTTTAGATACGTTTGGCGGTATGGGTAGGATGGTACAGTGAACGTGCCATCAACCAAGACCAGGATAGATGATGTGGCGACCATATATGGCACATGATACTCTGGAGGTGGAAAAAGGGCTGATACTGGAAGCAATTCACGTGAAAATTCTGTATGGCAAGATGCTGTGAGCTGAACATGTTGTGGGGGACGTTCCCAGGGGTTAGATATAAAACCCACACCCCTGTAGCCGAAAAGAAGGCGTTAATGTACACAGTAACCGGTCAAAGGGTTGGAAGTTTGTCAAAATCAGAGAGACAATGTTTAAGGGAATGTAAGGGCTGCAAAAACAATCAGTATGAAATACCAAAAGCGTATTAAGAAATAAAACATGTGTGTAAAAGATTTTGGGAAAATGCATGCTTGGGTTTAATGAGAAAAATCGTTGGAGAGGTTGGCTACAAGCCACCTTGGAACTAGTATATAAAACGTTTGGATGTCAGTAATGGGGAAAAAATTGAAACTCCATGAGGAAATTGTTAAGGAACACTGAGCCAATTCACAAATTTTTGTGTGGGAAAAATCTGTATGAAAAATTGGGATGGAGGAAGAAGTGAAATTCTTCCAAACGCCAGTTCCAGTTGTAGTGCTTAGTGAGAAGTCAGTGGGCATTCCATAGCTTCATGGTTCCCAATTAGATTGATGGCACCCTGGGCATAAAACACTGAAACTACCACAAAGTACATTTACAACTAAGGTTTTACAGGGTTTGAAAGATTGATACTTATGCACTAAAAGATGGCAAAACTTTTAAATAAGCTAAAAAGGAAGATGTGATTTCCATGGTCTGTATGGTTCCAGTACCATTTTAATGTGTGTAATGCAAATTGTCTGTTCATGTTGTGCCTTAAAAGTTGTGTGTGAGATGGAACATGATGGTGTTTGTGTAAACTTGATGTATCCAACCTGGGTGCAAAGAGATGTCTTTGGTGTTTGTTGTTGCACTGCGCGAGAGGTTGAAAGAACTGTTACTGTCTATGAACAACCTTCTAAGTTTAAATGTCAACATTTTACCACAGGAAAGAAATTTTCATTTTGGGGCTGGCTATTCAGCATTTGTACATGTCTCAGGATCTCTTCATCCTGTTCTGTGTATGTGACTAAAATCAGACTCTTAAAATGGGCTTTGTTCCTACAGCCTTTTAATTTGAAGTTAAATATATAAAAGGCTCAGAGAATGTGGTTGCTGATGCTCTCTCTAGATGTTTCATGTAGATGCATGGTGCGTACTTTGTACATAGTGTTTGTCTTGTGCTGACCTTGTTGTTTTTGCAGTGGGTGAACTCTCGCGAGCCTGAGTACTCTCTACCAGCCATCTGACTGTGAAGGAGTCGAGTCAGAGCCAAAAGTGTGACGAGGGTCAGGGTGTACGTAAATCGTGAGTTGGAGGATGTAGTTGACAACCTTCGGGAAACACCCCCATTTATGAGGGGTCGTCGGAAGGTATGTGATGTTGTGTCTTGGTGTGCTCTATGTACATAACGGCCGACGAATTTGCCTTTGTGGGTCCCTTTGGACCCCCCATGTTCTATGACAAGCATCCTCCTTCTTCATAAGTTTGGAGGTCTGTGTGGGAGTGGGACCTCGGAAGATGGGCTCTTGAAGTGCCTGACATGTTAAGGATTCGTGAGTGTTGGACTGGAAGTCTCACTGTTTGGTTCGGCCACCAACGTGAGAGACACATGGACTATTGTTTTGTGAAGTTTCCTGCTGGTGTACACCTGACGGCTTGGTTTGGCTTCTCTACTCTGTCTCGATCAGGAAGATGCACCCTGGGAGTTACCAGTTTGCTTGCTGGGATTACCGTAGCAGAGGCACAGGCACTGTTGTGCGGGGCTTTCACAGTGGGCCATTGTGTGCAATTTTGCATTGTAATGTGTATTGTTTTAAAAAGTCACTAAAATTGTAAATAGTTAACCTTGAGTTATATGGTATGGTTTTTAAAATGCTTTTCTTAAAAAATTCTGCATCTGTTGTTAAATAACAGTAAAGTGAAGAGTAGTTTATGGTGGTGCTAGGAAATATGTAGCATTTCTAGTAAGTCTTGTTTACCGCCTTCAGACTTTAAAGCCAATATACTTTTTACAGCCCGTATCCTGAGGGACACGGCTAGCCTTTTGTGTGCTTCGTTCTTCTGGAGGTGGGGGTGTTATGGGCTATAGGACCCCATACATGTAAATATATGTAACAGTACTTCTGGAATACTAATTTTTATTTGAATTGATGGGGGATTGCTCTAATGTCAGAAGGGACTGATCACCTTATGAATGAGAGGCAGCTGGGGGTTTCAAACCTATTTTTCTCAATATAATAGGTTATTATACTATAGACACAAACACACAATTTAAAAATAAGTAGTTTATAAAGTTGTATTTCTTTTTTGTAAAAGTAAAATTAAGGAGTGGTAGAATAGAATTGTGGTTACTGGAGGAATTGGCTTGGCATAACAGTCTTTTGTTTTGGTCGTGGAGGAGCTTAGCCTCTCGTACTCTCTCTCTCTCTCCCTCTCATGCTCTCTCTCTCTGTGGCTGCCTTTAACTGGCAGGATCTCTGGGTCTTCTCCTATCTTTTGGGGCATCTTGTTGTGCCTCCAGGGGTGTGTGTTTTTATAATTTAAGTTTTGGCCACCTCATACCCAGGGTGACTCTATAAGTGTGTTTTCCCAAACACCATGGTTTAGCAAGAGTTTTTTTATGTCAGGGAAGAGTGAAGGACAAGAGTTTGTTGCAAACACACCAGTGGAGCACAGGCATGGGTGTGTGATTTTGTTTTGAAAATGGTGGCTGTTGATTGTTTATTTGTACATATCTATTGAGATACAGTTATATTTTTTATAGTTTGTAGTTTACTATAACCTCGTGAAGAGGGCTGCGTGAAAGGGTATCTGAGACACTCAAGATTGATCAGCCATGATGTAAGTATACCCTAGACAAATTAGGCCATTAAGTAAAAGCTACCCACACTAGAGCATGTTAGTGGATACCTTACTATCAAAAGTAATAAGGGACAAACCACGTTAGCAATACCCAAGCGTTTTGAGGAAGGGAAGGTTGATCCATTTCATTATACAACTTCCTTCAACTCAGAAGAATTTGCTTCAGAGGATGCATCGTCTAGTCTTCTATGTGCACAAAACAAACGACGGCAACAAAGACGCCCCCCCCACGACACTCGGTTTATGTGGTGAGGAATGTAGGTGCCTCGGAGCATGGATGCCTTGGTTTCAAGGAGTTCCTCAAGATCCAGCAGTTCTATAAACCATGTCCAGTGATTGTTATATATGTTAAATATATATTGTATCATGAGTATGATACAAGATAGTTGTGCATGTTTATTGTACTTAAACAACTGTGCGGATAAACAATAATATGGTAATAACTTTTTGTGCGCTGTTATTGTGTTCAATTTACAGTGAGTTTTTTTATATATATACATTATATACCAGTATTGGTCTCTAGGCCCAAATTGTTGTTATGGATATAAAAAAAAATTGGAAAAGAAAAAGAAAAAAAAAAAAAAAAAAAAAAACAATAAAAACCGCACCAAAATAATGTTAATGCGGAGTATGTGGGAATTCGTCGATGTTGCCGCCACCTTATCATTTTTGACAAACTTCATTGGCACAGTGTCTCGGTAAGTACTGATCAGAATTTTTTTTGTCTTATTACCTTTCACATAAAATATGCTCTTTAACCTTTCAGGGTCCGTCCCGTAGATCTAGGCTTTACGTTTCAGGGTCCAAACCGTAGATCTACGCCAATGAGCTCAGCTCACCTCTGTAACTCCTCGTGAGTGGTACATTTGGGCCTAGATATGAGAGGAATACATCTTATGTGGTAGGTGGGCACCACATAAAACAGATCTGCAGCACGCTGTTGTATTACATGAGGAAGAAAAAAATGAAAATCATGATTTTTTCGATTTTTAAAACAGCAAACTTTGCAGTGGTTTTTTTCGTATGTTTTTTATAGTTGTATTTGCGATTTCTTGGTCTCTACTGATAGAATGGAAAGTCAATATTACAGAATTAGAGATGATATTTGTATTGGTTTTTTAGCACTGGAAAATGGCTGAAACTGAGCTCAAAGTAGCAGAATTGTTAAATTTTTGGCCGATATCAAGAGGTAAACAAACGACTCACACGTCTAATACACGTCAGCTGGTGGGTCTAATATACATTCACAAATATGGTGATGATATTTATACAATTATTACAGTATTGCCTTACAGTAAATCTTCTATTTTTTTGGTGTGAATAAAAATTCATTATGTGAATAAAAAATCAAAATGGAATTTATTTGTAAAGCCTCAAAACATAACTAATGAACAGAGGAAATGTTAGTTTAGTGCCAGGAATGCCTACATTGTTCATTCTGGACCCTATTTTGAAATTGGAATATTTTGAACTTTGTGTTAAATTGGCCAAATTAACAATTTCCGATCACTTTATTTTGTAGTTGAAACAGTTGACTTGGCGATTTCTTGTGCTCAATCGATAGAAATAATACTAGTGAAATAGCTAAGAATTTGGTTGATTGGAATAATGTAATTGGCCTAAAATTGGAGTCAAAGTCGGCAAAATCGCCGATTCATAAATATCGCTGACACATCAAAATTCGCGAGAGCATAATTTCGTCAATTTTCCACCAAATTTCGTACTTTTTGTTTTATTACCTTCACAAAAAGATTCTCTACGATTTCATAAGAAAAAATAACAATTTTTTTTTTTTAAATTCTTGGACACTGGTGCGTGACTCCAGATTTGGCCCTTGGACCCTGAAAGGGTTAATTCTGTAAGAAAAAATAATTTTTTTTTTTCAGAATTTCTTGGACACTGGAGCACCACTTCAGATTTTGGCCTTGGACCCTGAAGGGGTTAATTCACCTTACGGTAATTTCGGCATACGATGAGCTCTCAGGAATGGATTAATATCGTAAGGTGGAGGTCCACTGTAATAGAAAGGACAAGCTTCAGTCACCTGCAGGGGTATACATAATCCCTTGTAATGACTGCAGCAAATTATACTCAGGCAAAACATCCATAGACCTCCAGACACATATTTCAGAACACCAGTACACAGGCAGATCAGACGATTTATCCCTTTCAGGGTCCAAAGGCAAAATCTGAAGGGGTGCCCCAGTGTTCAAGAAATTTGAAAAAAAAAAAAAAAAAAATTAATTTTTCTTACAGAATTAACCTTTCCAGGGTCGGCAGGCCCTCTCCTAAACTTGTTCTCAATGTCGGAAATTTTTTGAAAAAAAAAAAAAAAAAAAGATTTTTTCTTACGAAATGATAGATAATCTTTTCCCAATCATAATGACAACAAAAGTATGAAATTTGATGAAAAAAAACTTACGGAATTATGCTCTAGCAAAGTTAGTGGTCTCGATGATGTTTACGCATCAGCGATTTCGCCCACTTTGAGCCCTATTTTCGGCTAATTCCAATGTACCAGTTGACAAAAATCATTACTATTTTGCTAGAACTCCATTTTTTCTATCGAATGAGTGCAAGGAACCACCCATTTACTGATTTCAACTATCCAATAGTGGTCAGAAATTGGCAATTTTGCCAATTTCACACAAATTTCAAAAGATGCCAATTTCCAAATAGGGCCCAGAATAAACAAGACAGACATTCCTGGCACTAAAATAACATATCCTCTGTTCATTACTCATGTCCCCAGGCCTCTGTTACATTTCTTTTGCTTTCCACTTTGAATTTTTATTCTCACAAAAAATAGAAGATTTACTGTTAAGCAGCCTATTGCATTAGTGTAGAAATGGTATAAATAATATCAACACACTTGTGAAAGAATATTAGAATCACCAGTTGACGTGTATTGGATGCATGGCTTGATTTATTTACTTCTGAACTTAGGCAAAAATTGAACATTTCTGCTACTTTGAGCTAAATTTCAAGGTACTTTTCTTTGTGAAACCAATCAAAATCATCTCAATTTCCATAATAAGAACATAACGTAAAAAAGAAGGAACACTGCAACAGGCCTACTGACCCATGCAGAGCAGGTCCATGACCCCCCCATTCCCGGATTAGCCCAATGACCCACCCCTCCCGGATTAGCCCAATGACCCACCCACTCTGGTCACCTCCATTCCAGGATGGAGCACGGCACCAGACCCAGCAGCACAAGCTAGTCAGGTCCAATTCACACCCACCCACACCCACTCATGTATTTATCTAACCTATTTTTAAAACTACACAACGTTTTAGCCTGAATAACTGTACTCGGGAGTTTGTTCCACTCATCCATGACTTTATTACCAAACTAGTGCTTTCCTATATTCTTCCTGAATCTGAATTTTTCCAACCTGAAACCACTGCTGCGAGTCCTGTGTTGGCAGGAAATTTTCAGCACGCTATTCACATCCACTTTATTTATTCCTTTTTCCCATTTATACACCTCGATCATATCCCCCCTAATTCTATGCCTCTCAAGAGAGTGCAGATTCAGGGCCCTTCAGTATATCCTCATAGGGAATATTTCTGATATGTAATATGTCTTCCATTCTATAAAATGAGAACAGGAAAACTAGAATACAACCATAAATAGCATACGAAAATGCATGGTCGGAGTTTTTTTTTCTCATTACCTGGAGTTTACCTGGAGAGAGTTCCGGGGGTCAACGCCCCCGCGGCCGGTCTGAACCAGGCTCCTGGTGGATAGAGCCTGATCACCAGGGTTTTTTGCTGCTGGCTGCAGCAAACCAACATAAAGGCCACAGCCCGGCTGATCCGGAACTGACTTTAGGTGCTTGTCCATGCCAGCTGAAGACTGCAGGGGTTTTGGTAATCCCCTTATGTGTGTGGAGGCAGTTGAACAGTCTCGGGCCCTGACACTTATTGTATGGTCTCTTAAGTGCTAGTGAACCCTGCCTTTCATTGGGGGGATGGGCATCGTCTTCCCAAATCTTTTGCTTTCGTTGGGTGATTTTCGTGTGCAGTTCGGTACTAGTCCTCTAGGATTTTCCAGGTGTATATAATCTTTTACTCTCCCTCCTGCGTTCCAGGGAATACGGTTTAGGAACCTCAAGCGCTCCAATAATTGAGGTGTTTTATTCTCGTTATGCGCGCCGTGAAAGTTCTCTGTACATTTTCTAGGTCGGCAATTTCACCTGCCTTGAAAGGTGCTGTTTTGTGTGCAGCAATATTCCAGCCCTAGATAGAACAAGTGACCTGAAGAGTGTCATCATGGGCTTGGCCTCCCTAGTTTTGAAGGTTCTCATATCCATCCTGTCATTTTTCTAGCAGATGCGATTGATTACAATGTAATGGTCCTTGAAGGTGAGATCCTCCGACATGATCACTCCCAGGTCTTTGACGTTGGTGTTTCGCTCTATTTTGTGGCCAGAATTTGTTTTGTACTTGATGAAGATTTAATTTCCTCATGTTTACCATATCTGAGTAATTGAAATTTCTCATCGTTGAACTTCATATTGTTTTCTGCAGCCCACTGAAAGATTTGGTTGATGTCTGCCTGGAGCTTTGCAGTGTCTGCAATGGAAGACACTGTCATGCAGATTCGGGTGTCATCTGCAAAGGAAGACACGGTGCTGTGGCTGACATCCTTGTCTATGTCGGATATAAGGATGAGGAACAAGATGGGAGCGAGTACTGTGCCTTGTGGAACAGAGCTTTTCACCGTAGCTGCCTCGGACTTTACTCTGTATGCACTGTTTGCTGCACGATTTTTTTAATACTGTGCACACTGACCACATAGACCCATTCTTTCATATGTAGGCCCACCAGCTTTCTCTCGCTACATTTGAAGGTGCTAGAATTTATGCATACTAGTATGGCACCAACCCTGCCGTGCAAGCTGTACTAGTACGGCACCATCCCTGAAAGGGTTAAAGATAATATTTTTGTGAAGGTAATAAAACAAACAAAAACAAAATTTCTGATCAGTACTTACCGAGATACAGAGGTGGGAAGTTGACCCAAAATGGCGGGGTTGCGGCAACATCAGTGACTTCCGCAAAATTGCATTTCTTTATTTTACGTTTTTTATACTTTTTTCTTTCCTTTTCTATTTTTTTTCTTTTTCTAGTAACATTTGTGGCCTGTGAGACCAATACTGGAAGCCAGTTACTACAGCGGCAGCAACGGTATCCTACCAGCTCTTCTTTCTCAAAAAAACATCGCTCATCAAAACTTGTGATGGCCTAAGTGAAAGTTCAACTACATGAACCCACGTAGACCACAACATGACCCAAGAATACTAAGAATGTAACCCAAATCTTGACAAAATTAGAAGATCTAAGGAAGACAGCCCTGCTAACCCAAACACTGCCTCCGCTGCCAGACAACCACTTAACCCAAGCTCCGAGAAAACAAGCCTTCTCCTCCATTGCTACACAGTATCTACTTCAGTGATACTATGAAAGGATATCGCAGAAGAAACAACACCAGTAAAATAGATAACAGCAAGGACCCTAAAAACTCAACTTGTCTACCCAGAAAGACGCCGGTGTATCATCAACCCCCATCACCACCGCCCACCCAGGGAACAACAACAACAACAACAAACATGGTGACTCCCCCTCCAACTCTACTCCCTTAAAAGGGGATTCACCCATGATAACTCAGGTATGATTATTCCTGACAATATCAAGGACTACATCGTTGCTCTAGAAAATGAAATCAAAGTTTATCAAAGCAAAAACCGAGCGACGAGAATCCAAGATAACCAACCTCGAGAATAAGATCCAAAACCTTGTAGAGAAGATTACATGGGGAAGTGTTGACACAGAAAATACTCTAAAAGCAGCTATAGCCAGTCCACACGGAGCAAATAACAACAATAAATATGAAGGTTGAGGAAGCAATCAAGGACTGGAATCAGAACATGCACACTCGACAAAAATGAATACCTTGATTTCCAAGACGACAAAACAGAACAAGATAAAGTTGTCTGATGCGTTATAAAAAAACAGTCCACACATTCCTAGTGACATAACACAAGCACAGTGCAAAGAAACTGCTATCAGGATAATACAGAACCACGTACAGTCATGTGCAAAACAATGAAATCAAAGAAAAAACGTTTGCTAGGAAAACCAGGAAGTAAACACAGTATATGATCCGACTTCATTCATACGATAAAAGAAGGACCTAATTAAATCAGCAATTACAATGAAAATGGAGTGTACATAAATGAGTGTCTAAAAAAAAAAAACGTAAAAAACCTTCTGTTCAGGCTGAGAAAACTTAAACAGGAAAACAAAATACATCAGTGTTTCATGCGAGATGGAAAATACTAGTAAGGAAAACATCAACAGGACAACAATATACCATCTCAAACGAACATGATTTCTCTACCTTCCTTAGAAAGCTGACATTTCTGTAACAGATTAGATAAGTGCCCTTAATACATATATACGTGTGGTGCATATAGTGTACGTTACTATTCATATTGTCCCATTGTTTATTTTTATTATTTTTCATCACTAGCTAATGCCAACTCCCTCCAATACTTATACTTCTTTCTTACTGCTATTAATTGCTCATAATTTTAAACTACAAGTCAAATCTTACTCCAAATTAATAATTTTCATTATTCTTACCTGTCCATTTAATTTTGTTTATCACTACTTGTTTTTTAGTCATTTTTTCATTGTGTATGCAATTAGTATATATTCCAATTACTTTTTTGCAAGTACAAAACTATTTTTTGCTAGCTAGTACCAACTACCTCATTTTTTTTTTACTTTTTATTGTGCAATAAAACTGCTCAATTTTATTTAATATTACAAATCAGACCTTACTCCTAACCAATATTATTTCATAGTGACCATCTGTCCATTTAACTTTGTTTACCACTACTTAATTTTAGTCCCTTATATATTTTCTCCTTTATTTTAGCTTTTTTATAACTACCCTAGTTTATATATTCACAATTGTTAAAAAAATCAAGGTGCTTTTCCCTCAGGTGCTAAAGTAGAATAAGTTCACAATTTTCCCATTATATTCCAAAGCTCTTTATTTGATTACCACTTTATTGTTCACCACAACTTATATTAGCCCCTTTTATATTATAATTTTATACTATAATTCTAACTTTAAAGAATTCCTTTATAGAAATACTACTATCCTTTTCCCCAAGCTCCATTATTTGATCATCACTTTATTTGTATTAGTCCCTTTTATATTGTCTCCTTTATTTTAGCTTAAAAAAAAAAAAAAAAAAAAAAAACTACCTTAGCTCATTTTTTTTACCTTTGTTAATAATTCAGGTGCTATTTTTTAGCTTAAGACTATTTACTTTGTTTTTAAATTAATTCTAACTATAGATTCACTACAAATCTTATGATTACAAGCATTGATCTGATACCAACCTCTTATTTAATGATTAAATGAATCAAACAGTTACTGTAATTACTACACTGCAGAACAATCAAAGGCACTTCTC
Organism: Cherax quadricarinatus; assembly: GCF_026875155.1. Lineage (NCBI taxonomy): Eukaryota > Metazoa > Arthropoda > Malacostraca > Decapoda > Parastacidae > Cherax > Cherax quadricarinatus. The sequence continues at coordinate 1,787,834 of NC_069414.1, read as the reverse complement.
AGTGCCAACAACAACATAACTATCTTTAACTACAATATCAGATCTTTAAGCAAGCATTTCGATGACCTCATAGCATTAACTAATTCCTTACATGCAAAAATGTCCATCATTACACTAACTGAAACTGGCTAAAACCTGATAGTACAGACGTTCTATGCCCTTCCTGGTTACACAGCCATACACAACTGTAGGCCAGACCAACAAGGGGGTGGCACAGCCATATACTACTCAGACCAACTAGAATGTATCACTAATACTTGCACAAGGGATGAACATGGGGAATATATAATAGCCAAATTCAAATCCAAATACCTACAAAAACCCTCCATTGATAAACATCTACAGAGTTCCCCAGTCAAACATTAGCCAATTTAGTCAAAACCTAGGAAGTATGATAACTGATGCACGCATGAACAAAGATCACTTACACTCTCAGGTGACTTCAATATAAATCTCCTGCAAGACCAGGACCCCACGTTACTGAATTCACAAACACAATGAGTAACTGTATGTTGCTACCACAGTAACAAACCTACAAGAGTTACAGAGACTAGTGTTTCCCTACTTGACCACATCTGGAAACCAACACCCATATCCCTTTAAAATCAGGCATAATTACAGATAATACCACAGACCACTACCCTACTTTCCTCATAACAACTCTTGGTAAACTACCCCAAGACACTACTAAAGTCACCTTCAGACTTCACAATGAGGCAGCCATTAATAACTTCACAACAGCAGTAGCAAACATTGACTGGGACACTGAGCTAGAAATCTATATACAGATATTGACGAATGTATTAATAATTTTATAAAAAAGACCCAATACCCCTATAACAGCACTGCCTAAAGAACTAAACAGATGACAGCTAAGAGACTGAACAGTCCTGGCTAACACCCAGCATTCTCAAATCCATAAATACAAAACACCAATTATGAAAAACAGTACAGAATGGGTCACATAACCAGAGACCCCCAAAAAAAACGTTACTCTTCCCCAAACCTAAACCAGCCTGATAAGAAGGGCAAAAAATTGTATTATGAGAACAGATTATCCAACTTAAGAGGTGATATAAAAAAGACCAGGAAAAAACCCCCTCAGAAATTCTGGGAACAAAAAAATATCACGAAATAGCGAAATAAAATTAGCAAAATCAGATGAACCCCAACTCCCACCAACAGAAACAGCAAAAAGACTCAATGATTTCTTCTCCACTATAGGACAAAACCTGCCAATAAAATCCCCAAGCTCAGATACCCCACCAAATGACTACCTCCCGGGAACTACCCGAACACACTGTTCTAGCTCCGACTAACCATACGAAGTCTCCCTTATTATCAACGCACTAAAAAACAAGGCAGGAGATTTAAATACCTTACCACCCTTTATTTTACAAAAAAGTGTCACAAGTGCTATCACCAATCATTGCCAAAACTCTTTAACAAAAACCATTGAATCCTCCACCTTCCCTCAGACTCAAAAAAGCAAGGGGGCACCCGATTCACAAAGGAGGTGACCAAACAGAGTTGAATATCTATAGGCCAATATCCAACTTACACCCTCTCTCAAAAATCTTCGAAAAATTAATTCATAAACGAAAACTACTCCTACCTTATCTCCCAAAACATACTCAACCCTGCCCCAATTTGGATTCAGGCCTAATAAAAATACTAATGAGGCTATTATACACATGCTAGAACATATTTACCCCTGCAATAGAGAAAAAAGAAGTCCCACTGGGGATCTTCATTGACTTAGTAAAGCTTTTGATACAGTTGACCATGACTTGCTCCACGTAAAATTGTCACACTATGGGATAAGAGGGCACTCCCTCAACTACCTCAAGTCATACCTCAGCAACAGAAGCCAAAATGTGTACGCAAATGGGGCAAACTCTTTTGCACAAACCCCAAATTTCAGTTGGTGTCCCCCAGGGAAGTGTCCTTGGCCCTCTTCTCTTTCTCCTATACATAATGACCTACCAAATGCTTCGCAATTACTCAAACCCACACTATTTGCAGATGACACTACATACGTCTTCTCCCCCGAGCCCAGTCACGCTAGCCAAAACTGTAAATACGAATTACAGAAAATATCTACCTGGATGAGGACTAAAAAAACTTACACTAACGTTGACAAAACCTACTTCATTCAGTTTGGTAACAGAGCTACAGATGTCCCTCTTAACATAATGATAAATGGATCACCTATCACAAAGCTAACAGAGGGAAAATTTTTAGGAATCCACCTTGATAAAAACTCAAATTTTTTTACACATATAAAACCAAATTTCTAAAAAAAATTTCCAAGACTGTAGGCATACTATCGAGATAGGGTTTACTATGCTCCACAGTCAGCCCTCTTGGCCCTATATCACTTTTATTTACCCCATCTCACCTAGGGAATTTGTGCAGGGGGCCTCAACAACAATTAACCTTCTCAGACCACTAATTACCCAACAAAAGGCTGCATTTTGAATGATAACAAATTCTCACTACAGGCAGCACACTCCACCAATATTCAATACACTAAACCTACTCACCAAAACAAAACATCCATACTTATTACTGCACCTTTTAAACATACATAGAACACTTAACTCTGATATTAACCTCCCCTCAAACATCTCCTTGCCAACCTCAACAGAACACATGACCATAACACAAGGCACAGATCACTCTTTGATGTTCCTCGTGTCCATCTCACACTAGCAAAAACTCAATGCACATAAAAGGGCCCCAAAAATCTGGAATTCATTACCTGTAAATATAAAAGAAACACTACCTGTTTAAAAATTAAAGTCTCTTCTCAAAGATCACTTACTCACCCAAAACCAAATAAATACTGAATAAACTAAACCCTTTTATAAATTGTATATCTTAAATGTTTCTCACAATTTATCACATAAATATTAAACCTAAAACCCAATCTAACTTTATTATTTTTTAAATACACTACCTAACAGAATATTCCATATGACTGAATGTACAACAATGCATGCAACCATATGACCTGTCTTTGAAATTTACTCACTTGGTTTTATAGTAATCTGTTTACATTTAAAGTTTTATCACTGATTTCATCATTTCTTAGTTAATTTTTAAGTTAATTTTAAGCCAGCCCGTAATGCTATGCATAGTATAAGGGGGCTTTGGCATGCTGCTTTTTATCTGATTTTTTTTGTACCTCTGTATGTGTGCTCAAATTGTAAATAAATAAATAAATAAATACACTATACATATATTATTTTTTTTTTTATATCACACTGGTCGGGTTCCCACCAAGGCAGGGGTGGCACAAAAAAGAAAAACTTTCACCATCATTCACTCCATCACTGTCTTGCCAGAAGGGTGCCCTTTTCACTGGGAGTTTTTAAACTGGGAACAATAACACCCCTCCTTCAGAGTGCGGCACTGTATTCCCATCTCCAGGGACTCAAGTCCGGCCTGCCCGGTTTCCTGAATCCCTTCATAAATGTTTACTTTGCTCACACTCCAACAGCATGTTAAGTATTAAAACCATTTGTCTCCCATTCACTCCTATCAAACACGCTCAAGCATGCCTGCTGGATGTCCAAGCCCCTCGCACACAAAACCTCCTTTACCCCCTCCCTCCAACCTTTTCCCCGGCCGACCCCTACAACGCCTTCCTTCCACTACAGACTGATACACTCTTTGAAGTCATTCTGTTTCGCTCCATTGTCTCTACATGTCCGAACCACCTCAACAACCCTTCCTCAGTCCTCTGGACAACAGTTTTTGTAATCCCGCACCTCCTCCTAACTTCCAAACTACGAATTCTCTGCATTATATTCACACCACACATTGCCCTCAGACAGACACCTCCACTGCCCCCCGCCTTCCCCTTTGCTGCAACTTTCACACCCATGCTTCACACCCATAAAAGACCGTTGGTAAAACTATACTCTCTACATTCCCCTCTTTGCCCCAAGGACAAAGTTCTATTTTTTGGGTTAAAGAAATTTTCAATTACTGTAAATGTAGGGGAATGGAGGCTGCAGCATCTTTCATAATTAAAGTCCCCGGGTTAAACCCTTTCCCAGACCCCTAAGTGCCCCACTCCCCTTTTTTCCCCTCATAAATTCTGTGATTCCCCTCATCTTTCATAGCCCCATCCGCCACTCCACTCCCAAAACTGAATACATTCACCTTTCCTCCATACTCTCTCCCCCCAAATCTGATATCAATCTTTCTCCCCAAATCTTTTTGTTATCCTCATAACCTTACTCTTTCCTGTATTCACTTTTAATTTTTTTCTTTTGCTACCCTACCAAATTCATCCCCCAAATCTCGCAACTTCTCTCAAATCCCCAAAAGAGCACAGTGTCTCAGCAAAGAGCAACGTGACAACTCCCATTTTAAATCTTTAACTCCACGCCTCTTCCCAAGGCCCTCGCATTACTTCTCTTACAACCCCATCTAAAAATATATTAAACAATCACGGTGACATCACACTCCCTTTTCTAAGGCCTACTTTACTGGGAAATAATTTCCATCTTTCCTACATACTATAACTTGAGCCTCACTATCCTCAAAAAACTCTTCATGCTTCAGTAACCTTTCCTCCACACCAAAACCTGCAACATCTGCCCCATTTCCCCCCTATCCACCCCCCATACCCTTTTCCAAATCCATAAATCCACAAGACCTCTTTACTTATCTAAAACTGTTTCCTTTTGTGTTCCTGTATCCCTGGTCCCACACCCCTATCTTTTCCAAAGCCTCCTTGTTATTGCTATCCTATTCTCCCCTCTTACTCTTAATTCTTTCAATAATAACTCTACCATACACTTTACCATGGTATACTCAACAAACTTATCCCCCTATAATTTTTGCACTCTCTTTTGTCCCCTTTGCCTTTATACAAAGGAACTATGCATGCTCTCTGCCAATCCCTAGGTACCTTACCTTCTTCCATACATTTATTAAATAATTGCACCAACCACTCCAAAACTATATCCCCACCTGCTTTTAACATTTCTATCTTTATCCCATCAACCCCGGCTGCCTTACCCCCTTTCATTTTACCTACTGCCTCACGAACTTCCCCCACACTCACAACTGGCTCTTCCTCACTTCTACAAGATGTTATTCCTCCTTGCCCTATACACGAAATCACAGCTTCTCTATCTTCATCAATATTTAACAATTCCTCAAATATTCCCTCCATCTTCCCAATACCCCTAACTCTCCATTTGATAACTCTCCTCTCCTATTTTTAACTGACAATCCATTTGTTCTCTAGGCTTCCTTAACTTGTTAATCTCACTCCAAAACTTTTCTTATTTTCAACAAAATTTATTGATAACATCTCACCCACTCTCTCATTTGCTCTCTTTTTACATTGCTTCACCACTCTCTTAACCTCTCTCTTTTTCTCCATATACTCTTCCCTCCTTGCATCACTTCTACTTTGTAAAAACTTCTCATATGCTAACTTTTTCTCCCTTACTACTCTCTTTACATCATCATTCCACCAATCGCTCCTCTTCCCTCCCACACCCACCTTCCTGTAACCACAAACTTCTGCTGAACACTCCAACACTACATTTTCAAACCTACCCCATACCTCTTTGACCCATTGCCTATGCTCTCATTAGCCCATCTATCCTCCAATAGCTGTTTATATCTTACCCTAACTGCCTCCTCTTTTAGTTTTATATACCTTCACCTCTCTCTTACCCGATGCGTCTGTTCTCCTTGTATCCATCTACCTTTTACTCTCAGTGTAGCTACAACTAGAAATTTGATCTGATATATCTGTGGCCCCTCTATAAACATGTACATCCTGAAGTCTACTCAACAGTCTTTTATCTACCAATACATAATCCAACAAACTACTGTCATTTCGCCCTACATCATATCTTGTATACTTACTTATCCTCTTTTTCTTAAAATATGTATTACCTATAACTAAACCCCTTTCTATACAAAGTTCAATCAAAAGGCTCCCATTTTCATTTTACACCTGGCACCCCAAACTTACCTACCACACCCTCTCTAAAAGTTTCTCCTACTTTAGCATTCAGGTCCCCTAGCACAATTACTCTCTCACTTGGTTTCAAAGGTTCCTATACATTCATTTAAAACATCTCCCAAAATCTCTCTCTCTCCTCTACATTCCTCTCTTCTCCAGGTGCATACACGCTTATTATGACCCACTTTTCGCATCCAACCTTTACTTTAATCCACATAATTCTTGAATTTACACATTCATATTCTCTTTTCTCCTTCCATAACTGATCCTTCAACATTGCTGCTACCCCTTCCTTTGCTCTAACTCTCTCAGATACTCCAGATTTAATCCCATTTATTTCCTCCCACCGAAACTCCCCTACCCCCTTCAGCTTTGTTTCGCTTAGGGCCAGGACATCCAACTTCTTTTCATTCATAACATCAGCAATCATCTGTTTCTTGTCATCCACACTACATCAATGCACATTCAAGCATCCCAGTTTTATAAAGTTTTTTCTTCTTTTCTTTTTTAGTACATGTTTAGAGGAGAAGGGGTTACTAGCCCATTGCTCCCGGCATTTTAGTCGCCTCATACGACACGCATGGCTTATGGAGGAAAGATTCTTTTCCACTTCCCCATGGACAATAGAAGAAATAAAGAAGAACAAGAGCTATTTAGAAAAAGGAGAAAAACCTAGATGTATGTATATATATAAGCATGTGCGTGTCTGTGAAGTGTGACCAAAGTGTAAGTAGGAGTATCAAGATATCCCTGTTATCTAGCGTGTTTATGAGACAGAAAAAGAAACCAGCAATCCTACCATCATGCAAAACAGTTACAGGTTTCTGTTTCACAGTCATCTGGCAGGACGGTAGTACTTCCCTGGGTGGTTGCTGTCTACCAACCTACTACCTATAAAGCTGTATATATATATATTTTTTTTTTTTTTTCAACAAGTCGGCCGTCTCCCACCGAGGCAGGGTGACCCAAATAAGAAAGAAAATCCCCAAAAAGAAAATACTTTCATCATCATTCAACACTTTCACCACACTCACACATTATCACTGTTTTTGCAGAGGTGCTCAGAATACAACAGTCTAGAAGCATACACATATAAAGATACACAACATATCCCTCCAAACTGCCAATATCCCAAACCCCTCCTTTTAAAGTGCAGGCATTGTACTTCCCATTTCCAGGACTCAAGTCCGACTATATGAAAATAACCGGTTTCCCTGAATCCCTTCACTAATATTACCTGCTCACACTCCAACAGATCGTCAGGTCCCAAGTACCATTCGTCTCCATTCACTCCTATCTAACACGCTCACGCACGCTTGCTGGAAGTCCAAGCCCCTCGCCCACAAAACCTCCTTTACCCCCTCTCTCCAACCCTTTCGAGGACGACCCCTACCCCGCCTTCCTTCCCCCATAGATTTATATGCTTTCCATGTCATTCTACTTTGATCCATTCTCTCTAAATGACCAAACCACCTCAACAACCCCTCTTCTGCCCTCTGACTAATACTTTTATTTAACTCCACACCTTCTCCTAATTTCCCACACTCCGAATTTTCTGCATAATATTTACACCACACATTGCCCTTAAACAGGACATCTCCACTGCCTCCAACGTCGTCTCCTCACTGCTGCATTTACCACCCAAGCTTCACACCCATATAAAAGTGTTGGTACTACTATACTTTCATACATTCCCTTCTTTGCCTCCATAGATAACGTTTTTTTGACTCCACATATACCTCAACGCACCACTCACCTTTTTTCCCTCATCAATTCTATGATTAACCTCATCCTTCATAAATCCATCCGTATATATATATATATATATATAATATATATATATATAAATATATATATATATATAATTATATATAATATATATATATATATTATATATATATATATATATATATATATACAGTGGACCCCCGCTTTACGATCACCTCCCAATGCGACCAATTATGTAAGTGTATTTATGTAAGTGTGTTTGTACGTGCAGTTTGGGGTCTGAAATGGACTAATCTAATTCACAATATTGCTTATGGAACAAATTCAGTCAGTACTGGCACCTGAACATACTTCTGGAATGAAAAAAAATCATAAACCGGGGTCCACTGTATATAGTATATTATATAAGTAGGTAGTAGGTTGGTAGACAGCAAACTACCCAGGGAGGTACTACTGTCCTACCAAGTGAGTGTAGAACGGATCCTGTAATTGTTTTACATGATGGTAGGATTGCTGGTGTCTTTTTTCTGTCTCTAAACATGCAAGATTTCAGGTACATCTTGCTACCTCTACTTACACTTAGGTCACACTAGCCATACATGTACAAGCATATATATACACACCCTTCTGGTTTTCTTCTATTTTCTTTCTAGTTCTTGTTATTGTTTATTTCCTCTTATCTCCATGGGAAAGTGGAACAGAATTCTTCCTCCATAAGCCATGTGTTTACCTGGAGTTTACCTGGAGAGAGTTCCGGGGGTCAACGCCCCCGCGGCCCAGTCTGTGACCAGGCCTCCTGGTGGATCAGAGCCTGATCAACCAGGCTGCTACTGCTGGCTGCATGCAAACCAGTGTACGAGCCAACAGCCTGGCTGGTCATGTAAAGACTTTAGGTGCTTGTCCAGGGCCAGCTTGAAGACTGCCAGGGGTCTATTACTTGGTAGATGTTGTTACTTGGCACTTCATTATGAGTTGTCTGACAACAAAAAAATTCACCATACAGTGGTCAGTTGCCAGTCTTCATTTGGTACATATTATATGCATCGAGCATTGAAATATCCATGAGATGGAAGAAAAGTAAAAGTTACAAGTAAAAGTTACAAGTTACCACTTGTAAGTCTACAAACACAATCAACATAGCCAATCTGCATGTCACATTTGTCAACCAAATGCATGTTTTGTGTATAATCAATCACTGTCTTTGGTTTTTGAATATGTTTATTAGTCACTCTATCAACTTTCCCACACTGTTTTGCATTTCGTTAGGGTGAATGGTTGTCAACATGTGACATCTTGTTTGTCATGCCACCGTAATGCCATGATGTCATTGGCAGTAAAACACCTGCACCTCACCAGCACGAGTGCCTGCGTTGAACCTGGGCATATGTTTACGATTAAACGCACTGTGCCACACACATCTGTCATGTTCACTAACAAGAAATCACTGAGTGCCTGCGTTGAACCTGGGCATATGTTTACGATTAGAACGCACTGTGCCACACACATCTGTCATGTTCACTCACAAGAAATCACTGAGTAAAGGGCTTGTGTACCAGTTATCAGTATGTAATGTATGCCCCTTACCAAGATAGGGTGGCATCATGCTTCTCACTACGTCACCTGAGATACCCAATAACATCCTGGTATCTTTCAATGTTTTACTTCCCATGTATACAATAATATCCAATACCAGCCCCTATCACAGTCACAGAG
>NC_069414.1:1698749-1777892 GCF_026875155.1 Cherax quadricarinatus | reverse complement strand
TAACTCTGGGCTAACCATGTTTTGACACACTTTAGTCACCCGGGGTATGGTGGCCAAAACTTAAATTATAAAAACTCACCCCTGGAGCACACATGATGCCCCAAAAGATAGGAGAAGGACCCAGAGATCCTGCCAGGTTGAAGGTCAGCCACAAGAGGGGGAGTCAGTGAGAGGGAGGGAGAGAGAGAGCCTGGCTAAGCTCCTCCCACCAAAACAAAAGACTGTTGCCAAGCACAATTCTCCAGTTACCACAATTCTACCACCTCTTAATTTTACTTTTACAAAAAGAAATACAACTTTATAAACTACTTATTTAAATTGTGTGTTTGTGTGTCTATAGTATAACCTATTATATTGAGAAAAATAGGTTTGACCCAGCTGCCTCTCAGTCATAAGGTTGATCAGTCCTTCTGACATTTAGAGCAAAGTCCCCATCAATTCAATATAATTAGGTATTATTATAGTAACTGTTACTTATAAATACATGTTGGGTCCTATAGCCCCATAAGAGCAATCAATCAAACAAACGGGCTTCCACATGAATAAATTGTCATTTCTGTGGAAATTGGTGTCACGCCCCTTGTGCTGATATCCAAGAACTAGCTACAAGCAGTATTAAAACAGGGAAGTGTTTTTGGGTATGCCCAAATGAGATAAATCTGTGGACTAAAATCACAAGGGTATTAAAAGAGCATAACATCAAAGCTGCTTTCATAGAAAACCTGGAAGCTTTCTACAACAGATGGGAACATAAAAAGTCTGGGTTGAATGGTACTGCCCTTGATACTGGCCATGTAGTCAGAAACTGTAAGAAACTGTAGTCAGTAAATGTGGGGCTGATAGTGCTGTCCTGGGAGGCAGTAATGGTGAAGCTGGAGGTGCTGTCCTGGGAGACAGTAATGGTGAAGCTGGAGGTGCTGTCCTGGGAGACAGTAATGGTGAAGCTGGAGATTTTGTCCAGGTAGTCGGGAATTATACACAGGAAGGAATACATATAAATGACCTCATAGGGGACAGGAGCCGTAGTAGGGAAACAAGTGTAGTCAAAGATAAGATAAAACCAATATTGCAAACTAGAAATACCGCAGAAATAGCAAACAAGGGGGGATTCCACTAGCAATAGTGAGGATATATTACCAAAAACAACTGGTGGGAGCTCCATTGTTGGTGCTAGGTAGGATAGGAGAAAAGACAGGGAAACATGCACCAACAGGGAATACAGTCACAGAAACCCAAGGCAAACGGAAACCAAGCCTGTGCACATACTATGCACTTGGTATCTGCAGGCATGGGAAATCTGGAAAAACAGACGGGACATGCAACTATGACCACCCTAGAAAATGCCATGCCCATATGACAACAGGAAAATGCAAACTCCCTTCCTGTAAGCTTTTTCACCCTGAACTGTGTACCTCTTCAGTACGGGAAAGACTGTGCTATAACTTAAATTGCCAGGCATACCATCTAAAGGGGAAAAAAAGATACAAAACATCCAGGCCATAGGAAAATCTGGGTAGCCACAGCCACTCAAGAGGGAGAGGTTTTTTAGTGCCAGGAAGGAAAAAAAACTGGCAGGAAATGGCAGAAATCATACACCAAATCCAGTCATTCCTGGAGTGGAACCACAGTCGATGGCCTCCACTCCAAACCAACAGATACAGATACTAATGCCGGAAAAAAAATCCCCACCCCAGTACCAACAATACCACCAGTCCGATGGCATTCTTCTTTGCAAATATACAGGGTCTAAAGCCAGCAACAAACAACAAAATACCTTTCATCCGTGGACTGCTTGCAGAGGCAAAGGCAATGTTCGTGGCTTTCACTGAGACCCACATAAAGGATCACTTGGACAACGAAATATGGATCCCAGGTTACAACCCATACAGATGTGACAGAGTGAACAGGCAAAAGGGGGGGGTTGGCCTGTACATTGCAGAGTCACTTGTTTGCACAGAACTGCTTAAAGCCTCAAATGATGTAGTGGAAGTTTTAGCAGTAAAGGTCGAGAACCAAAACCTAGTCATTGTGGTAGTCTTCAAGCCTCCGGATGCAACATCCCAGCAATTCCAGGAACAGCTGTTAAAAATTGACCACTGTCTGGAAAATCTTCCAGCTCCTGCACCCAACATCTTGCTCCTGGGGGATTTCAACTTAAGGCACCTAAAATGGAGGAATATAGCAAATAATATTGTTGCAGTAATAACACCAGGAGGCAGCTCCGATGAAAACTCACACTCACACTAACTTTTAAATCTCTGCACAAAATTCAATTTAAACCAGCAAATAATAGAGCCTACTAGACTGGAGAATACACTAGACCTCATCTTCACTAACAATGATGATCTGATAAGAAATGTCACCATATCAAAAACAATATACTCAGTTCACAACATAATTGAGGTTCAGACATGTATGCGTGGAGCCCCAGACCGACATAATGAGACTACTCACGAGGGACCATTCACCAAATTCAACGTCAATAACAAAAACATAAAGTGGGATCAAGTAAACCAAGTCCTAACCGATATAAGCTGGGAAGATATACTAAGCAACACAGACCCCAACTTATGCCTAGAACAGATTAACTTGGTGGCACGCGATGTATGCACAAGGCTTATTCCTCTAAGAAAAAGGAGGAGTAGATGTAAAATAGAACGAGACAGGCGCTCCCTTTACAGGCGACAGAAAAGAATAACAGAGGGGCTAAAAGAGGTCAATATATCTGAAATGCGTAGGGAGACACTGGTCAGAGAAATAGCAAGCATCGAACTTAAGCTAAAGGAATCTTATAGGAGTCAGGAACGCGGGAAGAACTAAAAGCCATAAATGAAATCGAAAGAATCTCAAAGTATTTCTTCTCCTATGCCAAATCAAAGTCGAGAACAACGTCCAGTATGGGCCCCTACTTAAACAAGATGGGTCCTACACAGATGACAGCAAGGAAATGAGTGAGCTACTCAAGTCCCAATATGACTCAGTTTTTAAACAAGCTGCTAACCAGACTGAGAGTCGAAGATCAAAAAGAATTTTTTATGAGAGAGCCACAAAATTTGATTAACACAACCTATCCAATGTTATCCTGACGCCAAATGACTTCGAACAGGCGATAAATGACATGCCCATGCACTCTGCCCCAGGGCCAGACTCATGGAACTCCGTGTTCATCAAGAACTGCAAGAAGCCCCTATCACGAGCCTTTTCCATCCTATGAAGAGGGAGCATGGACACGGGGGTCATCCCACAGTTACTAAAAACAACAGACATAGCCCCACTCCACAAAGGGGGCAGTAAAGCAACAGCAAAGAACTACAGACCAATAGCACTAACATCCCATATCATAAAAATCTTTGAAAGGGTCCTAAGAAGCAAGATCACCACCCATCTAGAAACACATCAGTTACACAACCCAGGGCAACATGGGTTTAGAACAGGTCACTCCTGTCTGTCTCAACTATTAGATCACTACAACAAGGTCCTAAATGCACTAGAAGACAAAAAGAATGCAGATGTAATATATACAGACTTTGCAAAAGCCTTCGACAAGTGTGACCATGGCGTAATAGCGCACAAAATGCGTGCTAAAGGAATAACAGGAAAAGTCGGTCGATGGATCTATAATTTCCTCACTAACAGAACACAGAGAGTAGTCGTCAACAGAGTAAAGTCCGAGGCAGCTACGGTGAAAAGCTCTGTTCCACAAGGCACAGTACTCGCTCCCATCTTGTTCCTCATCCTCATGTCCGACATAGACAAGGATGTCAGCCACAGCACCGTGTCTTCCTTTGCAGATGACACCCGAATCTGCATGACAGTGTCTTCCATTGCAGACACTGCAAGGCTTCAGGCAGACATCAACCAAATCTTTCAGTGGCTGCAGAAAACAATATGAAGTTCAACGATCAGAAATTTCAATTACTCAGATATGGTAAACACGAGGAAATTAAATCTTCATCAGAGTACAAAACAAATTCTGGCCACAAAATAGAGCGAAACACCAACGTCAAAGACCTGGGGGTGATCATGTCGGAGGATCTCACCTTCAAGGACCAAAAACATTGTATCAATCGCATCTGCTAGAAAAATGACAGGATGGATAATGAGAACCTTCAAAACTAGGGAGGCCAAGCCCATGATGACACTCTTCAGGTCACTTGTTCTATCTAGGCTGGAATATTGCTGCACACTAACAGCACCTTTCAAGGCAGGTGAAATTGCTGACCTAGAAAATGTACAGAGAACCTTCATGGCCTGCATAATGGAGATAAAACACCTCAATTACTGGGAGCGCTTGAGGTTCCTAAACCTGTATTCCCTGGAATGCAGGTGGGAGAGATACATGATTATATACACCTGGAAAATCCTAGAGGGACTAGTACCGAACTTGCACACAAAAATCACTCACTACAAAAGCAAAAGACTTGGCAGACGATGCACCATCCCCCCAATGAAAAGCAGGGGTGTCACTAGCACGTTAAGAGACCATACAATAAGTGTCAGGGGCCCGAGACTGTCCAACTGCCTCCCAGCATACATAAGGGGGATTACCAACAGACCCCTGGCAGTCTTCAAGCTGGCACTGGACAAGCACCTAAAGTCGGTTCCTGACCAGCCGGGCTGTGGCTCATACGTTGGTTTGTGTGCAGCCAGCAGCAACAGCCTGGTTGATCAGGCTCTGATCCACCAGGAGGCCTGGTCACAGACCAGGCCGCAGTGGCGTTGACCCCCGGAACTCTCTCCAGGTAAACTAAAGGTAAACACTGGCCGATTTCCACCAAGGCAGGTTGGCCCGAAAAAGAAAAACTTTCACCATCATTCACTCCATCACTGTCTTGCCAGAAGGGTGCTTTACACTACAGTTTTTAAACTGCAACATTAACACCCCTCCTTCAGAGTGCAGGCACTGTACTTCCCATCTCCAGGACTCAAGTCCGGCCTGCCGGTTTCCCTGAATCCCTTCATAAATGTTACTTTGCTCACACTCCAACAGCATGTCAAGTATTAAAAACCATATGTCTCCATTCACTCCTATCAAACACGCTCACGTATGCTCGCTGGACGTCCAAGCCCCTCGCACACAAAACCTCCTTTACCCCCTCCCTCCAACCTTTCCTAGGCCGACCCCTACCCCACCTTCCTTCCACTACAGACTGATACACTCTTGAAGTCATTTGTTTCGCTCCATTCTCTCTGTGTCCGAACCACCTCAACAACCCTTCCTCAGCCCTCTGACAACAGTTTTGGCAATCCCGCACCTCCTTCTAACTTCCAAATTATGAATTCTCTGCATTATATTCACACCTCACATTGCCCTCAGACATGACCATCTCCACTGCCTCCAGCCTTCTCCCTCGCTGCAACATTCATCACCCATGCTTCACACCCATACAGGAGCATTGGTAAAACTATACTCTCATATAACCCCTCTGCTTCCAAGGGCAAAGTTCTTTGTCTCCACAGACTCCTAAGTGCAACCGCTCACCCTTTTCCCCTCATCAATTCTATGATTCACCTCATCTTTCATAGACCCATCTGCTGACACGTCCACTCCCAAATATCTGAATACATTCACCTCCTCCATACTCTCTCCCTCCAATCTGATATCCAATCTTTCATCACCTAATCTTTTTGTTATCCTCATAACCTTACTCTTTCCTGTATTGACTTTTAATTTTCTTCTTTTGCATACCCTACCAAATTCATCCACCAACCTCTGCAACTTCTCTTCAGAATCTCCCAAGAGCACAGTGTCATCAGCAAAGAGCAACTGTGACAACTCCCACTTTAGTGTGATTCTTTATCTTTTAATCCACGCCTTTCCCAAACCCTCACATTTACTTCTCTTAAACCCCAAATCTAAAAATTTATTGAAAAACCCCGGTGACACCCGCACACCCTTGTCAAAGGGCCCTACTTTTCGGGGAAAAAATTCCCCCTCTTTCCTACATACTTAACTTGGGCCTCACAATCCTCGAAAAAACCCTCTTCACGCTTTCAGAAATTTTACCTCCTATACCTTACATTGAAAATCGGGCCACATTCCCCCCCCAACCCAACCCTATCAAAACCCTTTTTCCCAAAATCCATAAATGCCAAAAAAAAACCTTTTTAGCCTTACTAAATACTTTTTCACTTTTATTTTTCCTAAAAAACACCTGGCCCCCAAACACCCCCTACCCCCCCTTTAAAGCCTTTGTTCATCCCCTATCCTATTCCCCGTTTTACTCTTTTTTTTCAAAAATTTAAATCTACCATACATTTTACCGGGAAATTATCAACAGACTTACCCCCCCTTATAATTTTTGCACTCTCCTTTTGCCCCCCTTTCCCTTTAAAACAAAGGAACTAGCAGGGCTCTCTCCCAACCCCGGGTACCTTCCCCTTTTTCCCATACATTTTTTAAAATTTAATGGGGGAAAAAATAGAACTAAAATATTAAGATAAAATCAAAAAAAACTCAGTGAGTGTGTTTTATATAAAACGTGTACATAAAAGTGCAGTGTGCCCTAAGTAAAAAGTAGAAGTAAAAAAGAATATCTGAAATTTTTGCAGGGGTTTACGAGCAGAAAAAAAAAAACCAGCAACCCTTTACCATCTTGAAAAACCCAATACAGGCTTTCTTTTTACACTCACTTGGTAGGACGGAAAAGTACCCCCCCTGGATGGTTGCTGTCTTCCAACCTACTGCTTTTATTTTTAAATTATTATTAAAATTAAATTATTATTATTACTTTGGGAAACCCGGTTTTTGTCTTTAAATTTTGGTTTCAAAAAACCCTTGACAAAAAACTGAATTTGCCGAAAACTATAGCACCTTTTCCCCATAAAAAATTTAATGTAAATCCAATTAATCCGTTCCAGACCCCAAAAGTTTTTAAAAAAAAGGGGGCATTTTATTGGGGAAAAAACTATACATTACATACAAAAAATAGTGAGAAATATAAAGGACTAATGAAATGGATAAATAAACATTTAACATCACTTTTACCTTATTAAAGACTTTTGGGGGGCTTATGGAAGAGGGCCCAAGGAGGGGAGGGGGAAGGAGGGGTTATTTTCTCCCACCCCTCCCACCCTCAAACCATACACAACCACCCTCTACCCCCATCAAAACCCCACTACCACTTTCACCAAAATTCTTTTACCCCCCTAAACCCTTTAAATTCATTTACCACCCTTACCACCATCCCCAAACCCCCTTTCTACCACCATCACTACCACCCCTCTACCCCCATCACTCCCAACCCTCAAAACCGATGAAAAAAAGCCGGGGACTAAACTCAAAACCGCAGGCCCATGTTTTGTGTGGGCACAGGCAGCAGTTGGGTTTCAGGGGACCGCTGTCAACTTGATAAAAACCGAGGGGGTTGAAGGGAAAACGGGGACAAAATTTTGACGGAAAAAGTCATCGAAAACTAAATTTCGACAAAAACTAGGGCAAACAAAAACCGGGTTTTCCAACTGCACAGTCCCTCGATAATCGTCGGGCTTGATATTTGCCCTTTTCGGAAATCTTTGTGTTTTTTTTAGTCCAAAATTGGTTTCCCAAATGGCCCTTTCCCTCGCAAATTGTCGTTCATCCTGGACGCATACCCCACAGCTCTGAGTATGCCCCCTCCAGTTTGTGTACCTTTGTTTACCGTGAGGACTGCCCCCCTAATTTTCATATGAAATATTTCTAATTTTTCCATTCTTTTTTAATGTTTTTCCCAAGTGCTAAATAAGTACCATGGCTCCAAAAAAAGCTCCAAGGGGCCAATTTTTTGGAAAAGAAGGTGAGAAATATGACAAATTTTAAAGAAAAACATCATTGAACAATAGAAACGTGGCATACTTTTGGGGCCCAAAATAGCCCCGGGGTGTATAACAAATCCCCCAAAAACCATATCTTCCATCGTGGGCCCAAAAAAAAGGGAAAAAAGGAAGGGTGTTGTTGCCCAAAGGGGGGGAAATGCTGACAAAAATTTAGATATCAGTACCGAAGAGGTTGAGAAAATTATTATTGGTGTGGAATAAAAGAGAAAAAAATTAGAAAGGGGGTAGTGTTTTTTGGGCGTCGATTATTTTTGAAAAGGGGTAGGCATTGCATGCGATCTGGTAAAGAAATTGCCTGAAAAGAGTTTTGATGTTGGTGAATTTAAAGGGCCCGCAAAAGGGTTTGGTTTTTAGAGATTTAAAAAACCGCATGGCATACACAGTGTGATAAGGCATGGTGAGGCTGCCCCGTTCCCCACAAAAAATTTCAGCTACAAAATTCGTAATGAATTTTAAGGGGTACATAAAAGGTGAAGGACTGAAACCTGAACAAGTTTTTCAATTGTGATGAAACCCGGCCTTTTTGGGGAAAAAAAAATTTCCCAAAAAGGACCTAAAATTACTCAGGGGAAAAGGGACTGCCCGGACACAAAACCCATGAAAGACAGGCTGACGCTCAAAGTTTTTGTGCTACTGCTAGTGGGGGTTTTAAAGGGGAACCCTTACTAGTTATCCCTTTTGAAAAACCCAAAGTGTTTTAGGAAAAAAAATGGTTTTTTCGAAAAGTAAATTGTGTGTGTTTTGGAATCTAATAAAAAGGCATGGGTCACGAAAGGGGAAAATTTTTATCAGTGGTTCAATTTAAGTGTTTGGCCCCCCGGTGAAGGAAAATTTCCTTCTGGAAAAGAAAAATGGATCTCAAGTGCCCCCTATAAAGGGGCAAAAGCACCTGCCCTCCCCCTTTTAAAATTGGATGACCTAATTTTTTTGGGGGAGTTTGGGTTTTATAAAAGTAAAGTTCTTTTCCCCTTAATTACACCTCCACCATGGACCAGGGAGGTCATAAACAACTTTAAAAAAATCTAAAAACCAAACAAAGTTTTTAAAAAGGGCTTTAATGGACCTCAGACACTCATTGACCCCAAAAGAGCTTTGGAAAGAAAAAACTTTAATATCCTCCATTGCAAAAGCCTTAAAATTTTTAAAAGGGTTGGGGGGGATTGCTAAACCCGGACTTTTAACTCTGTCGGGGGAAAAATTTTGGGCCCGAAAAAAGGGCCACAAGGGGATTTTTGAAGGGGGTTTTTTGGGTTTTAACCCTGATGAGCCTAAGTCAGTTTTTGAAATCTATTGTGGGACTGGGGAGTTCCTGGGGTTGGATTTGAGTTTGGGGGGATTTGGGGAAAATTTTGGGGAAAAGGAAACCCTAACAAAGAGCTAACCCTGAGAAGCTGAAAGAGCTTCCGCAGGAAACAGCAACAATCGGCTCAGAATCTTTCTGCGGGGGGGAGGAAGAGAGATGGAAAAAGGTGCCCTTTTTAGAAATTTAAAAAGATTTTTTTAAATGTGGGTAGGATGGAAAGATTTTTGGGAAACACCCCTGAGAAAAATGTTGCAAGCCATGTCGGCATCTTGTGCAGTGCCCGAGTCTTGGCCCATTTTAGGGAAGTTTTAAAGAGACGCCAGAAACAGAGCTCTCTGGACACTTTTTTTTGCCAGACAGGACTCCAGTGACTCTCAAGCTGGTCCTAGTGGCATTAAGACACAGAGAAGAGAAGTAACCCCAGAAATGTGTGTGTTTAGGAGATCTAATAATAAGGCATGGGTCACGAGGGAAATTTTCATCGATTACATCATTGCTTAGTTAATCTTAAGTTAATTTTAAGCCTGCCCATAATGCTATGCATACAAGTGGCTTTGGCATACTGCTCTTACCTGTATTTTTTTGTACCTCTGTATGTTCAAATTATTAAATAAATAAATAAATAAATAAATAAATGTACTTGGTACCTGAGGTGTTGATGGAAGGGGATTCCCCTTCCAAACAGT
Source organism: Cherax quadricarinatus (assembly GCF_026875155.1). NCBI lineage: Eukaryota > Metazoa > Arthropoda > Malacostraca > Decapoda > Parastacidae > Cherax > Cherax quadricarinatus. The sequence continues at coordinate 1,768,088 of NC_069414.1, read as the reverse complement.
AACTAATCCAATCTCTCTCCTCCTCCAGTCTTCCATACACTAAGAAGAATCACCAATAAAGGTAAGTGTTATGCTGTTAATGTTTCATTCATCATGTCCCATTGTATTGTTTATGTACTACATCTACATTTCATTATCAATAAAGGTTATCTCCCTATCATATTTATTACAGAATAATATTAGGTATAACATAACTAACATAGAAGCATGATAAAGATGCCTAAATTAACAAAAACTGACATTATATGGAGAGGTATTTAAGGGTGGGCAGCAGTGGAAGGCAGGGAGGGATAAAAAAAAAAAGTGATCACGACCGCCGGGCATGCAACTTTGACCATCCCAGGAACTGCCATGCCCACATGACAACAGGAGAATGCAACCTTCCTTCTAGTAAGCTTTTCCATCTTGAAATGTGTCACTCTTCAGTTCAGGAAAGACAATGCTATAACTTATATTGTCAGGCACACCACCTAAAGGGGACAAAAAGATACAGAACATCCAGACCATGGTAAAACCTGGGTAGCCACAACCACTCCAGAGAGAGAGAGAGGTTTTTTAGCACCAGAAAGGAAAAAAGCTGGCAGAAAATGACAAAAATCCTACACCAACTCTGAACATTTCTGGATTGGAATCACAGTCAATGGCTTCCACTCCAAAACAACAGATATTAGTGCCAGGACAAAAAAAAAAAAAGGCCCCCATACCACCAATCCAATGACATTGATCTTTACAAATATACAGGGTCTAAAGCCAGCAACTAAAAACAAAATTCCTTTCATCCGTGGACTGTTTATAGAGTCAAATGCAGTGTTCACTGTTTTCACAGAGACCCACATAAAGGATCACTTTGACAGTGAAATATGGTTCCCAGGTTACAACCTATACAGCTGTGACAAAGTGAACAGGCAAAAGGAAAGGGGGGTTGGCCTGTACATTGGACCCTCGGTTTTCGTCTGGTGAGGAAATCGTACAATTCGGATTTCGAGTGCTTTTCTTGGTGAAATTTTCCTCTGAGTTTTGTACATCTGCTCAGAAATCATCCGTACTAGACGCATGTGCCTGGGCCGCTCATATGCTCATACTCACTTTTGGGCACATTAAACCTTTGACTGTCACAACCCCAAATCCTGAAGTGTCTCCTGGTGTCGAAGAATATTCAAAAAACAACAAAAAAAAAATTTTCTATTGAAAATGTTAAGATTAATTTTCTAATTATTTTAAACCCCAAAACAAATTTTTGCAATCAGTACTTATGGAGATATAGAGGAGTAAAGTTGGCATGAAATGAGCTGCACATGGCAACAGCGGGGAATGCCGCTCACCCGGTAAACTTTGCTTTACTTGTATTCCAAGGTTTCTTGTTTTTTCACTATTTTATTTTTTTGCATAACTTAAGTGGCTTGTGAGTCCAAAGTAAGGTGTGATGTACATATATACACTCGTTGTATACAACACAATAAGCGCACAAACATAATTATCAATATATTTATTTATTTATTTATTTACAATTTGAGCACACATACAGAGGTACAAAAAAATTACAGATAAGAGCAGCATGCCAAAGCCACTTATACTATGCATAGCATTACGGGCTGGCTTAAAATTAACTTAAGATTAACTAAGCAATGATGAAATCAGTGATAAAACATTAATGTAAACAGATAACTATAAAGCACAAGTGAGTATTACAAAGACAGGTCATATGGTTGCATGCATTGTTGTACATTCAGTCATATGGAGTATTCTGTTAGGTAGTGTATTTAAAAAAAAATAAAGTTAGTTTGGGGTTTTTAGGTTTAACATTTATTGTGATATAATTGTGAGAAACATTTAAGATATACAATTATAAGGTTCAGTTATTCAGTATTTATTTGGTTTTGGGTGAAAAAGTGATCTTTGGAAGAGACTTGAATTTATAAACAGGTAGTGTTTCTTTTTTTATTTACAGGTAATGAATTCCAGATTTTGGGGGCCTTTTATGTGCATTGGTTTTTGCATAGTGTGAGATGGACCGAGGAACATCAAAGAGTGATCTGTGCCTTGTGTTATGGTCATGTGTTCTGTTGGGGGTTGGCAAGGAGATGTTTGAGGGGAGGGTTAATATCAAAATTTAAGTGTTCTATGTATGTAATAGGTGCAGTAATAAGTATGGATGTTTTGTATGGTGAGTAGGTTTAGTGTTTTGAATATTGGTGGAGTGTGCTCCCTTGTAGTGAGAATTTGTTACATTCAAAACTGCAGCCTTTTGTTGGGTAATTAGTGGTCTGAGATGGTTAATTGTTGTTGAGCCCCATGCACAAATTTTCCATAGGTGAGATAGGGGTAAAATAAGAAAGTGATATAGGGCCAGGAGGGCTGACTGTGGAGCATAGTACCGTATCTTCGATAGTTTTGCCTACAGTCTTGGAAATTTTCTTAAAAAATTTGTTGTATATGTGTATGAAATTTGAGTCTATTATCAAGGTGAATTCCTAAGAATTTTCCCTCTGTTAGCTTTGTGATAGGTGATCCATTTATCTTATGTTAAGAGGGACATCTGTAGCTCTTTTACCAAACTGAATGAAGTAGGTTTTGTCAATGTTTAGTGTAAGTTTGTTAGTCCTCATCCAGGTAGAATTTTTCTGTAATTGGTATTTCAGTATTGGCTAGCGTGATTGGGCTCGGGTGGGGAGAAGACGTATGTAGTGCCCATCTGCAAAAAGTGTGGGTTTGAGTAATTGCGAAGCATTTGGGGAAGGTCATTTATGTATAGGAGAAAGAGAAGGGGGCCAAGGACATTTCCCCTGGGGGACACCAACTGAAATTTGGTTGTGCAGAAGAGTATGCCCCATTTGCGTACCATATTGGCTTCTGTTGCTGAGGTATGACTTGAGGTATTTGGGGATTTGCCCTCTTATACCATAGTGTGACAATTTTACGTGGAGCAAGTCATGGTCAACTGTATCAAAAGCTTTACGTAAGTCAATGAAGATCCCCAATGGGAAAACTTTTTTTTTTCTCTATTGCAGTGTATTATGTTCTAGCATGTGTATAATAGCATCATTAGTATTTTTATTAGGCCTGAACCCAAAATTGGCAGGGGTTGAGTATGTTTTGGGAGATAAGGTAGGAGTAGATTCGTTTATGAATTAATTTTTCGAAGATTTTTGAGAGAGGGTGTAAGTTGGTTTGGCCTATAGTTATTCAACTCTGTTTGGTCTCCTCCTTTGTGGATCGGGGTGACCCTTGCTATTTTGAGTACTGTGGGGAAGGTGGAGGATTCAGTGGATTTGTTAAAGAGTGTTGCAATGATTGGTGATAGCACTTGTGACACTTTTTTGTATATAAAGGGTGGTAAGGTATTTAAATCTCCTGCCTTGTTTTTTAGTGCATTGTTTAATAAGGGAGACTTCGTATGGGTTAGTCGGAGGCTAGGAACAGTGTGTTCGGGTTAGTTACCGGTTGAAGTAGTCATTTGGTGGGGTATTGAGCTTGGGATTTTTTTGGGCAAGGTTTTGTCCTATAGTGGAGAAGAAATCATTGAGTCTGTTTGCTGTTTCTTTTGGGTTTGGGAGTTGGGGTTAAATCTGATTTTGCTAATTTTATTTCGCTATTTCGTTATATCTTTTTTTGTTCCAGAATTTTGATAGGGTTTTCCAGGTCTTTTTATATACCTCGTAAGTTGGATAATTGTTCTCATAATAAAATTTTTTTTGCCCTTCTTATCAGGCTGGTTAGGATTGACGAGTAACTTTTTTGTTTGGTCTCTGGTTATGTGACCCATTCTGTACTGTTTTTCATATCGGTGTTTTGTATTATGGATTTGAGAATGCTGGGTGTTTAGCCAGGGACTGTTCAGTCTCTTAGCTGTCTTTCTGTTTAGTTTTTTTAGGGCAGTGCTTTTTTATAGAGGTATTGGGTCTTTTTATAAAATTATTAATACATTCGTCAATATCTGTATAGATTTCTAGCTCAGTGTGCCAGTCAATGTTTGTACTGCTGTTGTGAAGTTATTAAGGGGCTGCCTCATTGTGAAGTCTGAAGGTGATTTTAGTAGTGTCTTGGGGTAGTTTACCAAGGTTGTTATGAGGAAAGTAGGGTAGGGGTTTCTGTGGAAATTAATCTGTAATTATGCCTGATTTTAAAGGGGATATGGTGGTTGGTCCAGATGTGGTCAATTTAGGGAAACACTAGTCTCTGAAACTCTTGTAGGTTTTTGTTACTGTTGGTAGCAACTACAGTTACTCAATGTTTTTTTGTAAATTTTCAGTAACGTGTGGTCCTGGTCTTGCAGGAGATTTTATATTGAAGTCACCTGAGAGTAGTAAGTGATCTTTGTTCATGCGTGCATCGTTATCATACTTCTAGGTTTTGACTAAATTGGCTAATGTTTGACTGTGGAACTCTGTAGATGTTTATCAATGTGAGAGGTTTTTGTAGGTATTTGGATTTGAATTTGGCTATTTATATATTCACCTGTTCATCCCTTGTGCAGTATTAGTGATACATTTATTTGGGTTTCTGAGTAGTATATGGCTGTGCCACCCCCTTGTTGGTCTGGCCTACAGTTGTGTATGGCTGTGTAACCAGGAATGGCATAGGACATCTGTACTATCAGGCTTTAGCCAGGTTTCGTTAGTTTTAATGATGGACATATTGGCATGTAAGGAATTTAGTAATGCTATGAGTCATCGTAATGCTTGTTTTAAAGATCTGATATTGTAGTTAAAGATAGTTATGTTGTTGTTGGACTGAGAAGTGCCTTTGATTGTTCTGCAGTTGTAGTAATTACAGAAAACTGTTTGATTCATTTAAGTCATTAAATAAGAGGTTGGTATCAGGACCCAATGCTTGTAATCATAAGATTTGTAGTGAATCTATATTTTAGAATTAAGTAATAAAACAAAGTAAATGTCTTAAGTTTAAAAAATAGCACCTGAATTATTTAACAAATGTAAAATAATGAGCTAAGGTAGTTTTTTTTTTTTTTTTAAGCTAAAATAAAGGAGACAATATAAAAGGGACTAATACAAATAAAGTGATGATCAAATAATGGAGCTTGGGAATATGATAGTAGGTAGTACTATAAAGGTAATTCTTTAAAGTTAGGATTATAGTATAAAATTATAATATAAAAGGGGCTAATATAAGTTGTGGTGAACAATAAAGTGGTAATCAAATAAATGAGCTTTGGAATATAATGGCAAAATTGTGAACTTATTCTACTTTATTTATTTATTTATTTATTTATTTACAATTTGAGCACACATACAGAGGTACAAAAAAATACAGATAAGAGCAGCATGCCAAAGCCACTTATACTATGCATAGCATTACGGGCTGGCTTAAAATTAACTTAAGATTAACTAAGCAATGATGAAATCAGTGATAAAACATTAATGTAAACAGATTGCTATAAAGCACAAGTGAGTATTACAAAGACAGGTCATATGGTTGCATTCAGTCATATGAAGGATTCTGTTAGGTAGTGTATTTAAAAAATAATAAAGTTAGATTAGGTTATAGGTTTAACATTTATGTGATATAATTGTGAGAAACATTTAAGATATACAATTTATAAGGTTCAGTTATTCAGTATTTATTTGGTTTTTGGGTGGTAAATGATCTTTGAGAAAAGACTTGAATTTATAAACAGGGTTTGTGTTTCTTTTATATTTACAGGTAAAGAAATTCCAGATTTTAGGGCCTTTTTTTGTGCATTGAGTTTTTTTCATAGTGTGAGATGGACACGAGGAAAATCAAAGAGTGATCTGTGCCTTGTGTTTATGGTCATGTGTTCTGTTGAGGGTTGGCAAGGAGATGTTTGAGGGGAGGGTTAATATCAGAGTTAAGTGTTCTATGTTTTGTAATAGGTGCCCGTAATAAGTATGGATGTTTTGTTATGGTGAGTAGGTTTAGTGTATTGAATATTGGTGGGAGTGTGCTGCCTTAGTGAGAATTTGTTATCATTCTAACTGCAGCCTTTTGTGGGTAATTAGTGGTCTGAGATGGTTAATTGTTGTTGAGCCCATGCACAAATTCCATAGGTGAGATAGGGGTAAATAAGAGAGTTTATATAGGGCCCGGAGGGCTGACTGTGGAACATAGTACCGTATCTTCGATTTGTATGCCCACAGTCTTGGAAATTTTCTTAGAAATTTGTTGTATATGTGTATGAAATTTGAGTATTATCAAGGTGGATTCCTAAGAATTTTCCCTCTGTTAGTTTTGTGATAGGTGATCCGTTTATCATTATTTAAGGGGACATCTGTAGCTCTGTTACCAAACTGAATGAATAGGTTTTGTCAATGTTTAGTGTAAGTTTGTTAGTCCTCATCCAGGTAGATATTTTCTGTTTAAATTCGGTATTTACAGTATTGGCTAGCGTGACTGGGCTCGGGTGAGAGAGGACGTATGTAGTGTCATCTGCAATAGTGTGGGTTTGAGTAATTGCGAAGCATTTGGAAGGTCATTTATGTATAGGAGAAAGAGAAAAGGGCCAAGGACACTTCCCTGTGGGACACAAACTGTAATTGGTTTGCGCAGAAGAGTTTGCCCCATTTGCGTACACATATTGGCTTTTGTTGCTGAGGTATGACTTGAGGGGAGTTGAGGGAGTGCCCTCTTATACCTAGGTGTGACAATTTTACGTGGGCAAGTCATGGTCATGTATCAAAAGCTTTTTGTAAGTCAATGAAGATCCCCAGTGGGACTTCTTTTTTCTCTATTGCAGTGTATATATGTTCTAGCATGTGTATAATAGCATCATTATATTTTTTTTTAGGCCTGAATCCAAATTGGCAGGGGTTGAGTATGTTTTGGGAGATAAGGTAGGAGTAGATTCGTTTATGAATTAATTTTTCGAAGATTTTTGAGAGAGGGTGTAAGTTGGATATTGGCCTATAGTTATTCAACTCTGTTTGGTCTCCTCCTTTGTGGATCGGGGTGACCCTTGCTATTTTGAGTACTGTAGGGAAGGTGGAGGATTCAATGGATTTGTTAAAGAGTGTTGCAATGATTGGTGATAGCACTTGTGACACTTTTTTGTGTATAAAGGGTGGTAAGGTATTTAAATCTCCTGCCTTGTTTTTTAGTGCATTGATAATAAGGGAGACTTTAGCACCTGAGAATAGCACCTTGATTATTTTAACAATTGTGAACAAAGTTAAATGGACAGGTGGTCACTATGAAATAATATTGGTTTAGGAGTAAGATATGATTTGTAATATTAAATAAATTGAGCAGTTTATTGCACAATAAAAAGTAAAAAAAATGAGGTAGTTGGTACTAGCTAGCAAAAGATAGTTTTGGTACTTGCAAAAAAGTAATTGGAATATACACTAATTGCATACACAATGAAAAGTGACTAAAAAACAAGTAGTGATAAACAAAATTAAATGGACAGGTAAGAATAATGAATATTATTAATTTGGAGTAAGATTTGACTTGTAATTTAAAATTATGAGCAATTAATAGCAGTAAGAAAGAAGTATAGAGTATTGGAGGTAGTTGGCATTAGCTAGTGATGAAAAATAATAAAAATAATAATGCACAATATAATAGTAACGTACACTATATGCACCACACGTATATATGTATTAAGGGCACTTATCTAATCTGTTACAGAAATGTCAGTTTACAAAACTTGTTTACACAAACAAACAATACATAAAATTGTTTATTACTATTGTTCTATAATATATATACAAATGTACAGTCACTGAACATGTTCCTAGAAGTTCTGCAGCTTATGGAACTCTTTGAAACATGGTTTCATACACATTGGTGTTTTACACTCCTCACACATAAAACGAGTGTGTCTACGTTGTGGGCCTTTTTTTTATGTGTACAGACAAAACACCTCTCTGCGCAGTTTTCTTCATAGTAGTAGCAGACAGTTGTGTTAGGTAGTTATCTTTGGTAAATGTGTCATCATTCCTTCCTACCTACCTACCTTTCTTTCTTTCTTCATTCTTTTTTTCATTCTTTCTTTCTTTCTTTCTTTCTTTCTTTCTTTCTTCATTCTTTCCTTCCTTCCTTCTTTTTGGTTTCTACAATATATATACACATATATAGTCTCTGGACATTTTCATTGTGTTGTGTGTGAGTGTGTGGACCTCTGAGTGTGCTGAGTCAGGGTCTGGCAGCTGTCAAAATGACATATCGTATATCAACTCTGTATCATGTCCTAATAAAATATTATTATTATTTATTATTATTATTATCAATTTTTATTATTATTATCATTATTATCATTACTCACTCCCTCTACCGCCTGTCAAAACAGTGGGGTCTGATGTTCGTTTCCCCTCCATCCTCCTACCTAATTACTTTCTTCTTCTTTCTACCTTTTTTCTTTCTTCTCCTTTCCCTTCTTTCTCTTTCATTCTCTTTCATTCTCCTTCATTCTTCTTTAATTTCCTTTCTCCTTTCACCCTCTTTCTCCTTTTTTCTCTTTCATTCTCTTTCATTCTTCATTCTCTTCGTTTTTCATTTTCCCTTCATTCTCCTTTCTCTTCTTGTTTCTTCTGGTACCTGGGCATTGCTTTTGGTCACAAACCCTCAAAACTGAAATTGATCTTTCCGCTGACACTTCATCTGTGTTAGGGCAATCATTGGAAGAAAGAGTCCCCAGATTTGCCCGGGAGTACATTTTCTTACTGCTATGCAGCTGAACAAGGATTACTGAAATGGCATTCCCACAATGCACCATTGGTTCCCTAGTTTATTTTTATATGGCACACACTGACCATGGAGAACCATTCTCTCACATGTGGGCCTACCAGCTTTCTCCTGCTTGATTTGAAGCAGCTAAAATTTTGGCATATTAATACGTCAAACACATTAGCTCGTAAGACATATATATACGACCAAAACAGTCAAAGGGTTAAATGTCTTATTTTAGGTTATTATAGACATTTTCATTACTCCATCTATTATATTTTCTTCAAAATCACACAAGAAACATGTTACATAGCATATAAACAAGCAACGTTTTTATGCTTTGTATGTTTAATAATCATCACTCTTGGGCACATTAAATGTCTTATTTTATGTTAATATAGAAATTTTCATTAATCCATCTATGATATTTTCTTCAAAATTATATAAGAAACACATTGCATAGCATATACATATTCAATGTTTATGTGATATCGAGGGGTGGGTCGGTGGATGGAAAACATTACATTTTCTCTGGTCCAGCATTAGAGAAAACTGTATGAATCTGTGTCTGGTCCAGTCACTGTTTTTGTTTAAAATTCTCAGCATGAATTATTCATTACTTCTCCCTTTGTTTATGGTGGCTTCTAAAGGTAGTTGTTAGAAATGATTAAACTCAGTGAACATGGTATGTCGATGATAACGATATGGCTGTGGGCCGTATCGTGTAGCTATGTAGGTAGGTGTATGTATGTATGTAGCCCAGGCTACCTACTGGCTGCCTACATCTACCTGCTACCTACATCTACCTGCTACCTACATCTACCAGCTACATACACTGACTTCCTACAAATAGGTACTACTCACCTCTCGCCCTACAATAAGACTACAAATATTTTAAGGGAAGTAATGAATGTACTGTGTATGTATTTTACTTTTTATTGTGTTTTTTAATGCTTAGTTCTATTACTAACTTAATATAAGTTAGTGTAAACTTGACAACCCTATGCCTGTTGTGGAATCTATTGTGGCTTTGGGGAAGTCCATGGGGTTGGATGTGAGTGGCCAGGATGACCACAAGGAAGAGCTAACCACTGAAGAGCTGCAACACTATAGTTATTCTCTATAAAATGTATTTTTTTTTTTTAATATTTTTGGGTGTCTGGAATGGATTAATTGGATTTATATTATTTCTTATGGGAAATATTACTTGGGTTTTCATCCATTTTGGATTTTAGCCGACCTCCCAGAACGGATTAAGGATGAAAATTGGAGGTCCACTGTTTATCACAGAGTCACTTATATGCTCGGAACTACTAAATGCCTCAAATGATGTAGATGACTTTTTGGCAGTAAAAATTGAGAACCAAGACCTGGTCATTTTGGTTGTATACAAGCCTCCAGATACAACTTCCCAACAATTCCAGAAACAGCCTGTGAAAATTGACCACTGTCTGGACAATCTTCCAGCTCCTGCCTCCAACATCTTGCTCTTGGGGGGTTTTAACCTAAGGCACCTAAAATGGAGGAATGTAGCAAATAATGTTGCAGCAGAGATAACACCAGGAGGCAGCTCAGATGAAAATTCACACAAACATGAGTTTTTAAATCTCTGCACCAAATTCACCTTAAACCAGCAAATAATAAAGCCTACAAGATTTGCAAATGCACTGGACCTCATCTTCACTAACAATGATGACCTGATATGGAATATTACCAAATCAAAAACAATATACTCAGATCTCAACATAATAAAGGTTCAGACATGTATGTGCAGGGCCCCAGACCAACAAAATGTGATCAATCACAAGGGAGCCTTCACCAAATTCAACTTCAATAACAAAAACATAATGATATAAACTAAGAAGATAGCCTAAGCAACACTGATCCAAACCTATGTCTAGAACAAATTAACTCTGTGGCACTCGAGGTATGCTCAAGGCATATTCCTTTAAAGAAAAGAAGAGGAAGATCTAAACTAGAAAGAGAAAGGCGCTCCCTATACAGGTGAAGGCAAAGAATAACAGAGCGACTAAATGAGGCCAATATATCTGTAATACGTTGGGAGACACTGGTCATGGGAGAAACTGAACTAAAGCTAAAGGAATCTTACAGGAGTCAAGAAATGCGGGGAGAACTAAAAGCCATAATTGAAATTGAAAGAAACCCAAAATATTTCTTTTCTTGTACCAAATCAAAGTCGAGAACAACATCCAATATTGAGCCCCGGTGGGTCCTACACAGAGACAAGCAAGGAAATGAGTGAGCTACTCTAGTCCCAGTAGTACTCGGCTTTTAGCGAGCTGCCAACCAGACTGAGAGTCGAAGACTTAAATTAATTTTTTATGAGAGAGAGACAGAATTTAGTAGACTCAAACCTATCTGATATTATTGTGATGCTAAATGACTTTGAAAAGGCAATAAATGACATGCCCATGCACTCTGCCCCAGGCCCAGACTCATGGAACTCCATGTTCATCACGAATTGCAAGAAGCTCCTATCATGTGCTTTTAACACCCTATGGAGAGGGAGCACAGACACAGGGGTCATCCCATAGCTGCTAAAAACAACAGACATAGCCCCACTCCAAAAAGGGGGCAGTAAAGCAATAGCAAAAAGCTACAGACCAATAGTGATATCCCATATCATAAAAATCTTTAAAAGGGTTCTAGGATGCAAGATCGCCACCCATCTAGATACCCATCAGTTACACAACTCAGAACAACATGGGTTTAGACCAGGTCACTCCTGTCTGTCTCAACTACTAGACCACTATGACAAGGTCCTGGATGCTCTAGAAGACAGACAAAATGCCGATGTAGTATACACAGACTTTGCAAAAGCCTTTGACAAATGTGATTATGGTGTAATACTACATAAAATGCGTGATAAAGGAATAACAGGAAAACTTGCAAGATGGATCTACAATTTCCTAACAAATAGAACACAAAGAGTAGTAGTAAACAGAGTAAAGTCTGAGGCGAATATGGTGAAAAGCTCTGTTCCACAGGGCACAGTACTCGCTCTCATCCTGTTCCTCATCCTCATATCTGACATAGACAGGGATGTAAGCCACAGCACCATGTCTTCCGTTGCAGATGACATCCGAATTTGAATGGCAGTGTCCTCCATTGAAGACACTGCAAGGCTCTAGGCGGACATCAACCAAATCTTTAAATGGGATGCAGAAAACAATATGAAGTTCAATGATAAGAAATTTCAATTGCTCCAATATGGAAAACGTGAGGAAATTAAAACTCAGATATGTGTATAAAACAAATTCCAACCACACAATAGAGCGACAAACTAAAGTAAAAGACCTGGGAGTGATCACGTTAGAGGATCTCACCTCCTAGAAAAATGACAGGATGGATAATGAGAACCTTCAAAACTAGGGATGCCAAGCCCCTGATGATACTCTTCAGGTCACTTGTTCTATCTAGGGTGGAGTATTGCTGCACACTAACTTGAAGTTCCTCAACCTGTACTCCTCAGAATGCAGGCGGGAGAGATACATGATAATATACACTTGGAAAATCCTAGAGGGATTAGTTCTAAATTTGTACATGAAAGCAAAAGACATCCCCCACTGAAAAGCAGGGGTGCTACTAGCACTATATGGGACAACACAATAAGTGTCAGGGGCCCAAGACTGTTTAACTGCCTCCCATCATACTAAGGGTGATTACCAATAGACCCCTGGCTGTCATCAAGAAGGCACTGGACAGGCACCTAAAGTCAGTACCTGACCAGCCTGGCTGTGGTTTGTACATCGGTTTGCATGTGGCCAACAATAACAGCCCTGATGCGCCATGAATTCTGGTCACAGACCGGCCGTGGGAGCAATGACCCCTGAAACCCTCTCTAGGTATACTCCATGTATTACAGAAAATGTTATGCTTTATGCACCTGAAGGGTAACTATAAAGATCACTCTTATTCTATGCAAAGACTGAAACAAGTGTGATTTTCTCAATTTTTTTTCCCAAGTACATAGTCAGCTATGCACACATTTTCTGGAATATCCCAGAAGTAAGTTACTGACCTATTTCATGCTGTATTACCATTAGTAATGAACGGATTGAAAGGATTTTCACAGCAAACATAAGACTGAATGTTTTAATTTTGGGTGGTGACATTTTTGAAGTATCAGTAAAGGGTGATTCCTCAATTAGTGACAAATTTGTTTACTGATGTGGTCTTAGGAGCAGAACTCCATCAGTAAGTGAAGAGAGGCTCTATTTTAAAACAGCAATGTTAATATGAAGACATAATAATCCAAAAGCGTATTCACAATTTTAGCTCTAACAAGATGTATTTCAGTCGCTGCATGATCCAAAAAAAGGTATTCTCATGTTTCATAACCCCAGTCTCCTGAGCCTGAATGAGTGTGATTAGAGTATTGCTGAATGTTGCACAAATTGATGATGCAGTTAAATATTAGCTGTGAAGACTTGATGGAACCAGAACAGACATTCACAAGTCAGTGTTTTGAAAACTAATATCTGAATTTCTTCAATAAAAATGGTAAATTAGAACATACATAAACCAGATCTAACTCAAATCTTTCAGAGGGACTAAAGAAACTATTATTCTAAAAAAAAAAAACAAGGACATTAAGCTTGAAGCTGCTCTGGTTGTACTCTCAAGTAACCATCAGAGAAGGATTCAAGATAAGCAGATACAACACTAAGAAATTATCACTTGAAAAAAATGTAGCTGTACAGTACTTTGGGGACAGCTAGTCTTGTAGGGAGGGTAGTGTATTTAGGGGACAGCTAGTCTTGTAGGGAGGATATTGTATTTGGGGGACAGCTAGTCTTGTAGGGAGGGTATTGTATTTGGGGGACAGCTAGGCTTGTAGGTATGGTGAAAATAAATTGTATAAAATACTGACACAATGGAAAAATAAATACAGAAGCAGTATAATGTGATCCTTTATTGACAACGTTTCACCCACACAGTGAGCTTTATCAAGTCACAAACAGATCTACCTGGGTGAAAGATACATGAGTATTAATAGAATGGAGTCAGGTGGAGAATGCTAGGTAGGTTAGATCTGAACCTGCACATGACAGTCTTCCAAGCTGGGTGATAGAGGCTACAACCTTGGGTAGTTTTAAAAAGAGATTGGACAAATATATGAGTAGACCTTCTACAGTGTTCCTCCATTCTTATGTTCTTATGTGAGATGACAATGAAGAAGTTTCTTGGCAAGGGGTTCAGCTGTGTTATAGAAGCAGTTGTTTTGGTTGAAGTTATTGGATATAGAGATAAGTGACGATTTCAGGATTCTGCGGTAGTGAGTGTTTTCTTTTCTGGCAATAAGTCTTGCATTTCTGTAGTTGTGTGAATTTCAGTGTTGAACACAGACATTTCTTAACCCTTTCAGGGTCCATGCCGTAGATCTGTGGCAATACATTGAGGGTTCAAACCGTAGATCTATGCCAAAATTCTAGCGGCGTCAACTTTAGCGCGAGAAGGCTGGTAGGCCTACATCTGAGAGAACAGGTCTGCATGGTGTGTGTGCACTGTAAACAAAAATTCTAGGTGCCTGCATGGCATTGTGGGAACGCCGCCTCAGTAACCTTTGTTCACCATGCCTCACCGCAAGGCAGCTCTCACACCAAGGCAAATTGGGGCTCTCCTCATCCTATCTGATAGTTCTGACTCTGATGGAAATGGAAATGAAGGAGAATTCTATGGCTTTGATCGATTAGTGAATGAAAGCAATGACCAGGATATCGAAAATAGTGCAGAAAATCCTGATGATCCTCAACCTTCTACCTCTAGTGTGGGCATGTCTCAGTCATGTTCAGTTGTACCTTGTCGCAAGAGAAAACTGTTTTCGCATGGCCAAGCTTCAGACTTCAGTAATGATGATAATAGTGATGTGGACTGTGATTTTATTGCTCTTGATGATCAATCGAGTAGTGATAGTGAGGAATCATATAAGCCACTGCATGCGCTCTGGTAGTGTTCCCTATGCAGTGCCCAGGGGACGGAGTACATCCCGGAGTACATCCCGTGGCCCTACACCAGGAATAGACAGTGAAAGTGAGGATGATGTGGCTACACTTGGCATGGATAGACCACAGGCATCAGTAGGTGGTGGTAGTGCCATGGCCATGCATGACTCACCAGCACAGGCTGGGACCCACGCCGCTTACTCCTCAGCTCAAGGACGAAGCGGAGCATCAGCCACCACCACAACTACAACCACAACCTGCTTATAATGTCCAGTATCCACCAGCAAACTGCATCTGGGATTGGCAGCAAAATCCCAATTTTGTTCCCAATCCCCACCAGTTTGATGACTCTCAAAGTGGAATTCTACCTACTTGTCCCCTTGGAAACACTGCAAATGAACTGGAATTCTTTTAACTATTCTTTGACCAGCCCTTCATGGAAACTATTGTCAGGGAAAGTAACAAGTATTTTGAGTACACCATGGCAAATATGATCATATCACCACAGTCAAGACTACACCGGTGGAAAGAGACAACTGTGGCTGAAATGTATTTGGTTTTTGCAACAATAATGCTTATGCCTCATGTCTATAAGCATAATATAAAATCATAATATAAAATCATACCAGTCCACAGATCGGCTAATTTTTACTCCGGCCTTCAGTGAGATCATCCCAGTGAACAGGTTTATCTTACTGTTACATATGTTGCACTTTTCTAACAAAACCAGGCCTGACAGAAGTGACAGGTTATACAAGATTAGAAGTGCTTTTGTGTATCTGAAACAAAAGTTCAACATGTACTTTTATCCATTCAAGAATCTTGTAATTGACAAGTCTTTGATTTTGTTCAAAGGTAGACTGTCGTTCAAGCAGTATATAGCGAGCAAGAGGAAACGCTTTGGTATAAAACTGTTTGTACTCTGTGACTGTGATAGTGGCCTGGTATTGGATATTATTGTATACATGGGAAGTAAAACATTGAAAGATACCAGGATGTTATTGGGTATCTCAGGTGACGTAGTGAGAAGCATGATGCCACCCTATCTTGGTAAGGGGCATACATTACATACTGATAACTGGTACACAAGCCCTTTACTCAGTGATTTCTTGTGAGTGAACATGACAGATGTGTGTGGCACAGTGCGTTCTAATCGTAAACATATGCCCAGGTTCAACGCAGGCACTCAGTGATTTCTTGTTAGTGAACATGACAGATGTGTGTGGCACAGTGCGTTCTAATCGTAAACATATGCCCAGGTTCAACGCAGGCACTCGTGCTGGTGAGGTGCAGGTGTTTACTGCCAATGACATCATGGCATTACGGTGGCATGACAAACAAGATGTCACATTGTTGACAACCATTCACCCTAACGAAATGCAAAACAGTGTGGGAAAGTTGATAGAGTGACTAATAAACATATTCAAAAACCAAAGACAGTGATTGATTATACACAAAACATGCATTTGGTTGACAAATGTGACATGCAGATTGGCTATGTTGATTGTGTTTGTAGACTTACAAGTGGTAACTTGTAACTTTTACTTGTAACTTTTACTTTTCTTCCATCTCATGGATATTTCAATGCTCGATGCATATAATATGTACCAAATGAAGACTGGCAACTGACCACTGTATGGTGAATTTTTTTTGTTGTCAGACAACTCATAATGAAGTGCCAAGTAACAACATCTACCAAGTAATAGACCCCTGGCAGTCTTCAAGCTGGCCCTGGACAAGCACCTAAAGTCTTTACATGACCAGCCAGGCTGTGGCTCGTACACTGGTTTGCATGCAGCCAGCAGTAGCAGCCTGGTTGATCAGGCTCTGATCCACCAGGAGGCCTGGTCACAGACTGGGCCGCGGGGGCGTTGACCCCCGGAACTCTCTCCAGGTAAACTCCAGGTAAACACATGGCTTATGGAGGAAGAATTCTGTTCCACTTTCCCATGGAGATAAGAGGAAATAAACAATAACAAGAACTAGAAAGAAAATAGAAGAAAACCCAGAAGGGTGTGTATATATATGCTTGTACATGTATGGCTAGTGTGACCTAAGTGTAAGTAGAGGTAGCAAGATGTACCTGAAATCTTGCATGTTTAAGAGACAGAAAAAAGACACCAGCAATCCTACCATCATGTAAAACAATTACAGGATTCCGTTCTACACTCACTTGGTAGGACAGTAGTACCTCCCTGGGTGGTTGCTGTCTACCAACCTACTACCTACTATATATATATACTATATACAGTGGACCCCCGGTTTATGATATTTTTTCATTCCAGAAGTATGTTCAGGTGCCAGTACTGACTGAATTTGTTCCCATAAGCAATATTGTGAATTAGATTAGTCCATTTCAGACCCCCAAACATGCACGTACAAACACACTTACATAAATACACTTACATAATTGGTCGCATTGGGAGGTGATCGTAAAGCGGGGGTCCACTGTATATATATATATATATATATATATATAATTATATATATATATATATAATATATATAATATATATATATATAATATATATATAATATATATATTATATATACGGATGGATTTATGAAGGATGAGGTTAATCATAGAATTGATGAGGGAAAAAAGGTGAGTGGTGCGTTGAGGTATATGTGGAGTCAAAAAAACGTTATCTATGGAGGCAAAGAAGGGAATGTATGAAAGTATAGTAGTACCAACACTTTTATATGGGTGTGAAGCTTGGGTGGTAAATGCAGCAGTGAGGAGACGGTTGGAGGCAGTGGAGATGTCCTGTTTAAGGGCAATGTGTGGTGTAAATATTATGCAGAAAATTCGGAGTGTGGAAATTAGGAGAAGGTGTGGAGTTAATAAAAGTATTAGTCAGAGGGCAGAAGAGGGGTTGTTGAGGTGGTTTGGTCATTTAGAGAGAATGGATCAAAGTAGAATGACATGGAAAGCATATAAATCTATAGGGGAAGGAAGGCGGGGTAGGGGTCGTCCTCGAAAGGGTTGGAGAGAGGGGGTAAAGGAGGTTTTGTGGGCGAGGGGCTTGGACTTCCAGCAAGCGTGCGTGAGCGTGTTAGATAGGAGTGAATGGAGACGAATGGTACTTGGGACCTGACGATCTGTTGGAGTGTGAGCAGGGTAATATTTAGTGAAGGGATTCAGGGAAACCGGTTATTTTCATATAGTCGGACTTGAGTCCTGGAAATGGGAAGTACAATGCCTGCACTTTAAAGGAGGGGTTTGGGATATTGGCAGTTTGGAGGGATATGTTGTGTATCTTTATATGTGTATGCTTCTAGACTGTTGTATTCTGAGCACCTCTGCAAAAACAGTGATAATGTGTGAGTGTGGTGAAAGTGTTGAATGATGATGAAAGTATTTTCTTTTTGGGGATTTTCTTTCTTATTTGGGTCACCCTGCCTCGGTGGGAGACGGCCGACTTGTTGAAAAAAAAAAAAAAATATATATATATACAGCTTTATAGGTAGTAGGTTGGTAGACAGCAACCACCCAGGGAAGTACTACCGTCCTGCCAGATGACTGTGAAACAGAAACCTGTAACTGTTTTGCATGATGGTAGGATTGCTGGTTTCTTTTTCTGTCTCATAAACACGCTAGATAACAGGGATATCTTGCTACTCCTACTTACACTTTGGTCACACTTCACAGACACGCACATGCTTATATATATACATACATCTAGGTTTTTCTCCTTTTTCTAAATAGCTCTTGTTCTTCTTTATTTCTTCTATTGTCCATGGGGAAGTGGAAAAGAATCTTTCCTCCATAAGCCATGCGTGTCGTATGAGGCGACTAAAATGCCGGGAGCAATGGGCTAGTAACCCCTTCTCCTCTAAACATGTACTAAAAAAGAAAAGAAGAAAAACTTTATAAAACTGGGATGCTTGAATGTGCATTGATGTAGTGTGGATGACAAGAAACAGATGATTGCTGATGTTATGAATGAAAAGAAGTTGGATGTCCTGGCCCTAAGCGAAACAAAGCTGAAGGGGGTAGGGGAGTTTCGGTGGGAGGAAATAAATGGGATTAAATCTGGAGTATCTGAGAGAGTTAGAGCAAAGGAAGGGGTAGCAGCAATGTTGAAGGATCAGTTATGGAAGGAGAAAAGAGAATATGAATGTGTAAATTCAAGAATTATGTGGATTAAAGTAAAGGTTGGATGCGAAAAGTGGGTCATAATAAGCGTGTATGCACCTGGAGAAGAGAGGAATGTAGAGGAGAGAGAGAGATTTTGGAGATGTTAAGTGAATGTATAGGAACCTTTGAACCAAGTGAGAGAGTAATTGTGCTAGGGGACCTGAATGCTAAAGTAGGAGAAACTTTTAGAGAGGGTGTGGTAGGTAAGTTTGGGGTGCCAGGTGTAAATGAAAATGGGAGCCTTTTGATTGAACTTTGTATAGAAAGGGGTTTAGTTATAGGTAATACATATTTTAAGAAAAAGAGGATAAGTAAGTATACAAGATATGATGTAGGGCGAAATGACAGTAGTTTGTTGGATTATGTATTGGTAGATAAAAGACTGTTGAGTAGACTTCAGGATGTACATGTTTATAGAGGGGCCACAGATATATCAGATCACTTTCTAGTTGTAGCTACACTGAGAGTAAAAGGTAGATGGGATACAAGGAGAACAGAAGCATCGGGTAAGAGAGAGGTGAAGGTATATAAACTAAAAGAGGAGGCAGTTAGGGTAAGATATAAACAGCTATTGGAGGATAGATGGGCTAATGAGAGCATAGGCAATGGGGTCAAAGAGGTATGGGGTAGGTTTGAAAATGTAGTGTTGGAGTGTTCAGCAGAAGTTTGTGGTTACAGGAAGGGTGGGTGTGGGAGGGAAGAGGAGCGATTGGTGGAATGATGATGTAAAGAGAGTAGTAAGGGAGAAAAAGTTAGCATATGAGAAGTTTTTACAAAGTAGAAGTGATGCAAGGAGGGAAGAGTATATGGAGAAAAAGAGAGAGGTTAAGAGAGTGGTGAAGCAATGTAAAAAGAGAGCAAATGAGAGAGTGGGTGAGATGTTATCAATAAATTTTGTTGAAAATAAGAAAAAGTTTTGGAGTGAGATTAACAAGTTAAGGAAGCCTAGAGAACAAATGGATTTGTCAGTTAAAAATAGGAGAGGAGAGTTATCAAATGGAGAGTTAGGGGTATTGGGAAGATGGAGGGAATATTTTGAGGAATTGTTAAATATTGATGAAGATAGAGAAGCTGTGATTTCGTGTATAGGGCAAGGAGGAATAACATCTTGTAGAAGTGAGGAAGAGCCAGTTGTGAGTGTGGGGGAAGTTCGTGAGGCAGTAGGTAAAATGAAAGGGGGTAAGGCAGCCGGGATTGATGGGATAAAGATAGAAATGTTAAAAGCAGGTGGGGATATAGTTTTGGAGTGGTTGGTGCAATTATTTAATAAATGTATGGAAGAAGGTAGGTACCTAGGGATTGGCAGAGAGCATGCATAGTTCCTTTGTATAAAGGCAAAGGGGACAAAAGAGAGTGCAAAAATTATAGGGGGATAAGTTTGTTGAGTATACCTGGTAAAGTGTATGGTAGAGTTATTATTGAAAGAATTAAGAGTAAGACGGAGAATAGGATAGCAGATGAACAAGGAGGCTTTAGGAAAGATAGGGGGTGTGTGGACCAGGTGTATACAGTGAAACACATAAGTGAACAGTATTTAGATAAGGCTAAAGAGGTCTTTGTGGCATTTATGGATTTGGAAAAGGGGTATGGCAGGGTGGATAGGGGGGCAATGTGGCAGATGTTGCAGGTGTATGGTGTAGGAGGTAGGTTACTGAAAGCAGTGAAGAGTTTTTATGAGGATAGTGAGGCTCAAGTTATAGTATGTAGGAAAGATGGAAATTATTTCCCAGTAAAAGTAGGCCTTAGACAAGGATGTGTGATGTCACCGTGATTGTTTAATATATTTATAGATGGGGTTGTAAGAGAAGTAAATGCGAGGGCCTTGGCAAGAGGCGTGGAGTTAAAAGATAAAGTGGGAGTTGTCACAGTTGCTCTTTGCTGATGACACTGTGCTCTTGGGAGATTCTGAAGAGAAGTTGCAGAGATTGGTGGATGAATTTGGTAGGGTATGCAAAAGAAGAAAATTAAAAGTGAATACAGGAAAGAGTAAGGTTATGAGGATAACAAAAAGATTAGGTGATGAAAGATTGGATATCAGATTGGAGGGAGAGAGTATGGAGGAGGTGAATGTATTCAGATATTTGGGAGTGGACGTGTCAGCGGATGGGTCTATGAAAGATGAGGTGAATCACAGAATTGATGAGGGGAAAAGGGTGAGTGGTGCACTTAGGAGTCTGTGCAGAGGTTCACACGGTGACTTTAATTCATGAAAGATGCTGCAGCCTCTCATCTCCAGATACATTTACAGTAATTGAAATTACTTTAACCAAGAAATAGAACTTTGTCCTTGGAGGCAAAGAGGGGAATGTATGAGAGTATAGTTTTACCAACGGTCTTATATGGGTGTGAAGCATGGGTGATGAATGTTGCAGCAAGGAGAAGGCTGGAGGCAGTGGAGATGTCATGTCTGAGGGCAATGTGTGGTGTGAATATAATGCAGAGAATTCGTAGTTTGGAAGTTAGGAGGAGGTGCGGGATTACCAAAACTGTTGTCCAGAGGACTGAGGAAGGGTTGTTGAGGTGGTTCGGACATGTAGAGACAATGGAGCGAAACAGAATGACTTCAAGAGTGTATCAGTCTGTAGTGGAAGGAAGGCGTTGTAGGGGTCGGCCTGGGAAAGGTTGGAGGGAGGGGGTAAAGGAGGTTTTGTGTGCGAGGGGCTTGGACATCCAGCAGGCATGCGTGAGCGTGTTTGATAGGAGTGAATGGAGACAAATGGTTTTTAATACTTAACATGCTGTTGGAGTGTGAGCAAAGTAACATTTATGAAGGGATTCAGGGAAACCGGCAGGCCGGACTTGAGTCCTGGAGATGGGAAGTACAGTGCCTGCACTCTGAAGGAGGGGTGTTAATGTTGCAGTTTAAAAACTGCAGTGTAAAGCACCCTTCTGGCAAGACAGTGATGGAGTGAATGATGGTGAAAGTTTTTCTTTTTTGTGCCACCCTGCCTTGGTGGGAATCGACCAGTGTGATAATAAAAAAAAAATAATATATGTATAGTGTATTTATTTATTTATTTATTTACAATTTGAGCACACATACAGAGGTACAAAAAAAATCAGATAAGAGCAGCATGCCAAAGCCACTTATACTATGCATAGCATTACGGGCTGGCTTAAAATTAACTTAAGATTAACTAAGCAATGATGAAATCAGTGATAAAACATTAATGTAAACAGATTACTATAAAGCACAAGTGAGTATTACAAAGACAGTCATATGGTTGGGGGCATGCATTGTTGTACATTCAGCAATTTGAATATTCTTTATGTAGTTTATTTAAAAAATAATAAAGTTAGATTGGGTTTAGGTTAATATTTATGTGATATAATTGTGAGAAAACATTTAATGATTATACAATTTATAAGGTTCAGTTATTCAGTAATTTATTTGGTTTTGGTGAGTAAGTGGATCTTTGAGAAGAGACTTGAATTTATAATCAGTAGTGTGTTCTTTATATTTACATGTAATGAATTCCAGATTTAGGGCCTTTTATGTGCATTGAGTTTTTGCATAGTGTGAGATGGACAACGAGGAACATCAAAGAGTGGATCTGTGCCTTGTTTATGGTCATGTGTTCTGTTGAGGTTGGCAAGGAGATGTTTGAGGGGAGGGTTAATATCCAGAGTTAAGTGTTCTATTTATGTATAGGTGCAGTAATAAGTATGGATGTTTTGTAATGGTGGAGTAGGTTTAGTTATTGAAATATTGGTTGGAGTGTGCTGCCCTGTAGTGAGAAATTGTTATCAGTTCTAAACTGCAGCCTTTGTTGGGTAATTAGTGGTCTGAGAGGTTATATTGTTTGTTGAGCCCCAGGCACAAATTCCATAGGTGAAGATAGGGGTAACTAAGAGTGAATTTAGGGCCAAGAGGCTGACTGTGGGAGCATAGTACCGTAATCTTCGATAGTATGCCTAATCTTGGAAAATTTTTTTAGAAATTTGTTGTATTTGTGTATGAAATTTGAGTTTTTAACAATGTGGGATTCCTAAGAATGTTCCCTCTGTAGCTTGTGATAGGTGATCCATTATCATTATGTTAAGAGGGACTATCTGTAGCTACTGTTACCAAACTTGAATGAAGGTAGTTTTGTCAACGTTTAGTGTAATTTGGTAGTCCCTCATCCAGGTGAGATATTTTCTGTAATTCGTATTTTACAGTATTTTGGGCTTAGCGTGACTGGGCTCGGGTGGGAGAAGAACGTATGTAGTGTCATCTTCAAATAGTGGTGGGTTTTGAGTAATTGCGAAGCATTTGTAGTTCAATTATGGTATAGGAGAAAGAGAAGAGGTCCAAGGACACTTCCCTGTGGGACACCAACTGAAATTGGGTGTGCAGAAGAGTTTGCCCCATTTGCGTACACATATTTGGCTTCTGTTGCTGAGGTATGACTGAGGTAGTTGAGGGAGTGCCCTCTTATACCATAGTGGTGACAATTAACGTGGAGCCAAGTCAGGTCAACTGTAATAAAAGCTTTACGTAAGTCAATGAAGATTCCCCAGTGGACTTCTTTTTTCCTCTATTGCAGGTAATATGTTCTAGCATGTGTATAATAGCATCATTAGTATTTTTATTGGCCTGAAATCCAAATTGGCAGGGGTTGAGTTATGTTTTGGGAGATAAGGTAGGCGTAGAATCGTTTTATGAATTAATTTTTCGAATATTTTTTGAGAGAGGGTTTAAGTTGGAAATTGGCCTATAGTTTATCAACTCTGGTTTGGTCACCTCCTTTGTGAATCGGCGGGGTGACCCTTGCTATTTTGAGCACTGTAGGGAAGGGTGGAGGATTCAATGGATTTGTTAAAGAGTGTTGCAAATGTTGGTGATAGCAACTTGTGACACTTTTTTGTATATACAGGGTGGGTAAGTTAATTTAAATCTCCCTGCCATGTTTTTAGTGCAATTGATAATAGGGAGACTTCGAATGGTTTAGTCGGAGCTAGGAACAGTGTGTTCGGGTATTGCCGTGTAGGTAGTCCATTTGGTGGGGTATCTGTAAAGCTTGGGTATTTATTGCAAGGTTTTGTCCTATATTGGAGAAGAAATCATTGAGTCTGTTTGCTGTTATCTGTTTGGAGGAGGTTTGGGGTTCAACTGATTTTGCTAATTATTTCGCTATTTTCGATGATATCTATTTTGTTCCCAGAATTTCCTGAGAGGGTTTTCCCATGTCTTTTTATATCACCTCTTAAGTTTGGATAATCTGTTTCTCATAATACAATTTTTTTTTTGCCCTTCATATCAGGCTGGTTTAGGATTGAGACAGTAACGTTTTGTTTGGTCCTCTGGTTATGTGACACATTCTGTACTGTTTTTCATATTGGTGATTTGTATTTATGATTTTGAGATGCTGGGGTGTTAGCCATGGACTGTTCAGTCTCCTTAGCTGTCCATCTGATTTAGTTTCTATTAGGGCAGTGCTTGTTATAGAGGTATTGGGTCTTTTTTATAAAATTATTAATACATTCATCAATATCTGTATGAATTTCTAAGCTCAGTGTGCCAGTCAATGTTTGCTACTGCTGTTTGAAGTATAATGGCTGCCTCATAGTGAAGTCTGAAGGTGACTTTAGTAGTGTTCTTGGGGTAGTATTACCAAGAGTTGGGTTATAGGAAAGTAGGGGTAGTGGTCCTGTGGAATTATCTGAAATTATGCCTGATTTTAAAGGGGAAAAGGTGTTGGTCGCAGATGTGGTCAATTAGGGAAAACACTAGTCCTGTAACCCTTGTAGGTTTTTGTTACTGTTGGTAGCAACATACAGTTTTACTCATTGTGTTTGTGAAATTCAGTAACATGTGGGTCCTGGGTCTTGCAGGAGATTTATATTGTAAGTCACCTGAGAGTAGTAAGTGATCTTTGGTTCATGCGTGCATCAGTTATCCTACTTCCTAGGTTTTGACTAAATTGGCTAATGTTTGACTGGGCACTCTGTTAATGTTTACAATGTGAGAGGTTTTGTAAGGTATTTGGATTTGAATTAGTGGCTATTAAATATTCCCCATGTTCAACCCTTGTGCAATATTAGTGTACATTCTAGTTGGTCTGAGTAGATATGGCTGTGCCACCCCCTTGTTGGTCTGGCCTAACAGTTTGTGTATGTCAGTGTACCCAGGAATGGCATAGACGTCTGTACTATCAGGCTTAGCCAGGGTTTCAGTTAGTGTAATGATGGACATATTGGCATTAAGGAATTTAGTAATGCTATGAGGTCATCGTAATGCTTGCTTAAAGATCAGATATTGTAGTTTAAAGATAATTATGTTGTTGTTGCACTGAGAAGTGCCTTTGATTGTTTGGCAGTGTAGTAATTACAGTATAGTTTGATTTCATTTAAGTCATTAAATAAGAGGTTGTATCAGGATCAATGCTATAATCATAAGATTTTGTAGTGATCTATAGTTAGAATTAAGTAAAAAACAAAGTAAATAGTCTTAAGCTAAAAATAGCACCTGATTATTTAACAAATGTAAAAAAATGACTAAGGTAGTTTGTTTTTTTTTTTTTTTTTTTAGAAGCTAAAATAAAAGGAGACAAAATAAAAAGGGACTAATACAAATACAGTGATGATCAAATAATGGAGCTTGGAATAGGATAGTAGGTAGTACTATAAAAGGTAATTTCTTTAAAGTAGAATTATAGTAATAAAATTAATAATATAAATGGGACTAATATAAGTTGTGGTGAAAATAAAGTTGGTAATCAAAATAAAAGAGCTTTGGAATATAATGGCAAAATTGTGAACTTATTCTACTTTAGCACCTGAAATAGTCACCTTGATTATTTTAACAATTGTGAATATATAAACAAGGGTAGTTATATAAAGCTAAAATAAAGGAGGAAAATATAATAAGGGACTAAAAATTAAGTAGTGGTAAACAAAGTAAATGGACAGATGGTCACTATGAAATAATATTTGGTTTTTAGGATAAGGTCTGATTTGTAAATATTAAATAAATTTGAGCAGTTTATTGCACAATAAAAAGTAAAAAAAAAAAATGAGGTAGTTGGAACATAGGCTAGCAAAAGATAGTTTTGGTACTTGCAAAAAAGTAAATGGAATATATACTAAATTGCATACACAATGAAAAGTGACTAAAAAACAAGTAGTGATAAACAAAAATTAAATGGACAGGTAGAGAAAATGAATATTATTAATTTGGAGTAAGATTGACTGTAGTTTAAAAATTATGAGCAATTACTAGCATAAGAAAGAGTATAGAGAATTGGGAGGTAGTTGGCATTAGCTGTGATTGAAAAACAATAAAAATAACAATGCACAATAATGATGAGAGTACACTATATGCACAACACGTATATATTATTAAATGGCACTTATCTACTCTGTTACAGAAAATTGTCAGCCTTTCTAAGGAATGTAGAGAAATCATGTTCGTTTGAGATGGTATATTGTTGTCCTGTTGAGTTTTCCTTCACAAGTATTTTCCCATCTCGCGTGAAACACTGAGGATTTTTTGGTTTTCCCTGTTTAAGTTTTCTCAGCCTAACAAAGTTTGACGTTTTTTTGTGTAGACAAGTCATATATGTACACTCCATTTTTCATTGTAATTGGCTGATTTAATAGGTCCTTTTCTTTATCAGTATGAATGAAGTCGGATCATTATACTGTGTTTACTTCCCTGTTTTCCTAGCAAACGTGTTTTCTTTGATTTCATTGTTTTGCACGATGACTTGAACGTGTTTCTGTATTATCCATTGATAGCAGTTTTCTTTGCACTGTGCATGTGTTTTTCTGTCACTAGGAATGTTGGACGTTTATTATAACTGCACCAACAACTTACTTGTCTGCGTTTTTGTCGTTCTTGGAAATCAAGGTATTCATTTAGTCGAGTGTGCATGTTTCTGATTCATTCCAGTCCTTGATTGCTTCCTCAACCCTTCATATTTATTGTTGTTATTCTCAGTGTGACTGCTATAGCTGCTTTTTTAGAGTATTTTCCTGTGTCAACACTTCCCAGAAGTAATCTTCTCTACAAGGTTTTGGATCTTATTCTCGAGGTTGGTTTTATCTTGGAATTCACGTGCCGGCTCGAGTGTTGCTTTGATATCTTTAGATTTCATCTTCTCATGCAACGATGAGTCCTTATATATTGTCAGGAAAAATCATACCTATTTAAATCATGGGTGAATCCTTTGAAGGTGAGTAAGAGTTGGAGGGGGATTCAGCCAATGGTTTGTTTTGTTGTTGTTGTTCCCTGGGTGGGCGGTGGTGATCGGGGGTATGATGAAACACCGGCGCCTCTGGGTAACATGTTGGAGTATCTATGGTCCTTGCTGTTATTCTAGTTATTATCTGGTTGTTTTCTTCTGCGATATCCCTTTCATAGTATCACTGAAGTAGATACTGTGTAGCAAAGGAGGAGAAGGCTTGTTTTCTCGAGCTTGGGTTAAGTGGTTGTCTTGCACGGAGGCAGTGTTTGGGTTTATGCAGGGCTGTCTTTCCTAGATCTTCTAATTTTGTCAATATTTGGGTTAACCTCTTAGGTAAAAAATTTCTTGGGGTCATGTTGTGGTCTACGTGGGTTTTCATGTATTTGAACTTTCACTTAGGGGCCATCACAAGTTTTTGATGAGCGATGATTATTTTGAGAAAGAAACAGCTTGTATGATACCGATGCTGCCGCTGTAGTAAACTGGTCTTCCATATTGGTCTCACAGTCCACAAATGTTACTAAGAAAAAGAAAAAAAATACAGAAAAGGAAAGAAAAAAGTATAAAAACGTAAAATAAAGAAATGCAATTTTGCGGAAGTCACTGATGTTGCCGCAACCCCGCCATTTTGGGTCAACTTCCCACCTCTGTATCTCGGTAAGTACTGATCAGAAATTTTGTTTTTGTTTTGTTTTATACCGTTCACAAAATATTAGCTTTAACCCTTTCAGGGATGGTGCCGTACTAGTACAGCTTGCACGGCAGGGTTGGTGCCATACTAGTATGCATAAATTCTAGCACCTTCAAATGTAGCGAGAGAAAGCTGGTGGGCCTACATATGAAAGAATGGGTCTATGTGGTCAGTGTGCACAGTATTAAAAAAATCGTGCAGCAAACAGTGCATAATGAGAAAAAAAAACTCCAACCATGCATTTTCGTATGCTATTTATGGTTGTATTCTAGTTTTCCTGTTCTCATTTTATAGAATGGAAGACATATTACATATCAGAAATATTCCCTATGAGGATATACTGAAGGGCCCTGAATCTGCACTCTCTTGAGAGGCATAGAATTAGGGGGGATATGATCGAGGTGTATAAATGGGAAAAAGGAATAAATAAAGTGGATGTGAATAGCGTGCTGAAAATTTCCTGCCAACACAGTACTCGCAGCAGTGTTTCAGGTTGGAAAAAATTCAGATTCCAGAAGAATATAGAAACCCTGGTTTGGTAATAAAGTCATGGAGATAGGAACAAACTCCCGATACAATTATTCGGCTAAAACGTTGTTGTATTTTAAAAATAGGTTAGATAAATACAAGAGTGGGTGTGGGTGGGTGTGAATTGACCTGACTAGCTTGTGCTGCTGGTTCTGGTCCGTGCTCCATCCTGGAATGGAGGTGAACCAGAGTGGGTGGTCCATTGGCTAATCCGGGAGGGGTGGTCATTGGGCTAGAATCCGGGAATGGGGGGGTCATGGACCTGCTCTGCATGGGTCAGTATGCCTGTAGCAGTGGTTCCTTCTTTTTTAACGTTATGTTCTTATTAAGGAATTGAGATGATTTTGATTGGGTTTCCACAAAGAAAAGTACTTGAAATTTAGCTCAAATAGCAGAAATGTTTCAATTTATTGCCTAAGTTCAGAATTAAATAAATCAAGCCATGCATCTACAATACACGTCCACCCTGGTGAAATCTAATATTCTTTCACTAGTGTGGTTGAATATAATTTATACCATTTCTAACACTATATCAATAGGCTGCCTTAACAGTAAATCTTCTATGGGGTTTTTGTGAGAATAAAATTCAAAAGTGGAAAAGCAAAAGAAATGTAACAGAGGCCTGGGGACATGAGTTAATGAACAGAGATAAGTTATTTAGTGCCAGGAATGTCCTTCTTGTTTATTCTGGGCCCTAATTGGAAAAAAAAAAAAATTTTGGACATCTTTTAGAAATTTGTGTGAAATTGTCAAAATTGCCAATTCTCCTGACCACTATTGGATAGTTTTTGAAATCAGTAAATTGGTGGTTTCCTTGCACTCATTCGATAGAAAAATGGAGTCTAGCAAAATAGTAATTGATTTTTACAACTGGTACATTGGAATTAGCCGAAAATTTAGGGCTCAAAGTGGGCGAAATCCTGATGCTAAACCATCATCGAAGACCCACCTTAACTTGCTAGAGCATAATTCCGTAAGTTTTTTTTCATCAAATGCTCCATACTTTTTAGTCATATGATTGGGAAAAGATTTATCTATCATTCGTAAGAAAAAATCTTTTTTTTTTTTTTTTTTTTTTCAAAAATTTTCCGACATTGGAGAACAAGTGTTAGGAGAGGGCCTTCCCGACCCCTGGAAAATGTTAATTCTGTAAGAAAAATTAATTTTTTTTTTTTTTTTTTTTTTTTCAAATTTTCCTTGAACACTGGGGCACCCACTTCAGATTTTGGCCCTTGGACCAGTGAAAAGGGATAATCGTCTGATTCTGCCTGTGTACTGGTGTTCTGAAATATTTGTCGGGAGGTCTATGGAGTTTTTGCCTGAGTTAATTTGCTGCAGTCATTACAAGGGATTATGTATAACCCCTGCAGTGACTGAAGTCTTGTCCTTTCTATTACAGTGGACCCCACCTTACGCTTAATTAATCATATCCTGAGAGCTCATCGTATGCCGAAATTACCGTAAGGTGAATTAACCCCTTCAGGGTCCCAAGGCCAAAATCTGAAGTGGTTCTCCAGTGTCCAAGAAATTCTGAAAAAAAAAAATTATTTTTTCTGTACAGAATTAACCCTTTCAGGGTCCCAGGGGCCAAATCTGGAGTCACGAACCGAGTGTCCAAGAATTTAAAAAAAAAAATTGTTATTTTTTCTTAGAAATCGTAGAGAATCTTTTTGTTAAGGTAATAAAACAAAAAGTACGAAATTTGGTGGAAAATTGACGAAATTATGCTCTCATGTCGGCGAATTTTGATGTTCAGCGATATTTATGAATCGTCGATTTTGCCGACTTTGACTCCAATTTTAGTCCAATTACATTATCCAATCAACCAAATACATAGCTATTTCATTATTTTCATCTAGTATATTTCTATCGATTGAGCTACAAGAAATCGCCAAGTCAACTGTTTCTAAATCAACTACAAAATAAAGTGATCGGAAATTGTATAATTTGGCCATTTAACACAAAGTTCAAAATATTCCAATTTCATAATAGGGTCCCAGAATGAACAATGTAGCATATTCCATGCATCTAAACTAAACATTTCCTCTGTTGCCTTAGTTAAGTTTTGAGGCTTTACAAATAAATTCCATTTTGCTTTTTTATCACATAATTGAATTTTTATTCACAACCAAAAAGAAGTTTACTGTTATGCAATACTGTAATAATTGTATAAATATCATTCACCATATTTGTGAATGTATATTAGACCCACCAGCTGACGAGTATTAGACGTGTGAGGTCGTTTGTTTAATCTTGAATAACGCAAAATTTAACATTCTGCCTACTTTGAGCTCAGTTCAAGCCATTTCCATGCTAAAACCAATCAAAATCATCTCTAATTCTGTTAATAGTCTTCCGCATTCTATCAAATGAGACGAAGAAATCGCAATACAACTATAAAAAACCATAACGAAAAAACAACTCCAAAGTTGCTGTTTTAATCGAAAAATCATGATTTGTGCATTTTTTTTTCTCTCATTAAATACACAGCGTGCTGCATAACTGATTTTATTGTGGTGCACAACATACCACATAGATTATTCTCTCATATCTAGGCCCAAATGTACCACTCACAGTTTATCAGAGTGAGCTGAGCTCATGGCGTAGATCTACGGTTTGGACCCTGAACGTAAAGCCGTAGATCTACGGGACGGACCCTGAAAGGGTTAAAGAGCATATTTTTGTGAAGGTAATAAGACAAAAAAAAATTCTGATCAGTACTTACCGAGACACTGTGCCAAGAAGTTTGTCAAAAATGATAAGGTGGCGGCAACATCGACGAATTCCACATACTCGCATTACATTATTTTGCGGTTTTTATTGTTTTTTCTTTTCTTTTCCAATTTTTTTTTATTCCGTACTAACATTTAGGGCTGAGAGAACCAATAACGTATATATGTAATATAAAACTCACTGTATTGAACTCAAAATAACCGCACTAAAGTTATTATCATATAATTGTTTACCAACTGTTGTTTATTACAATAAACATGCACAAATCTTGTAATATACGAAAGTTCTATCATATATTTACATATTTACAATCACTGACATGGTTTTCGAACTGCTGAGATCTTGTGAACTCCCTAGAAACAATGCAACATCTGACATAGGCACTTACATACCCACACATAAACCGAGTGTCTTTCGTCTTTGTTGCCGTCTTTTGTTTGTGCACAGACGATGCATCTCATCTGATGCAAATTTCTTCTGAGTTGAAGAGTTGTATATGAAAGATCACCTTCCCCTTTTTTTTTTTTTTATTTGTTTTTTTTTTTTTTTTTTTTTTTTTTTTTTCTTTTTTTTTTTTTTTTTTTTTTATTTTTTATTTTTTTTTTTTTTTTTTTTTTTTTTTTTTTTTTTTTTTTTTTTTCTTTTTTTTTTTTTATCTTTTTTTTTTTTTTTTTTTTTTTTTTTTTTTTTTTTTTTTTTTTTTTTTTTTTTCTTTTTTTTTTTTTTTTTTTTTTTTTCTTTTTTTATTTTTTTTTTTTTTCCTCCACTCTAAACGCTGGGTATTGTTACGTTGGTTGTCCCTTATTACTTTTGATAGTAAGTTCTCACTACATGCTCTAAGTTGGGGTAGCTTTTACTTAATGTCCATATGTTCTAGGGGTAAAACTTACATCATGCGATCATCTTGAGTGTCTCTGATACCCTTTCAAACCAGCCCTCTTTCACAGTTTATGTAAACTACTACTATAAAAAGATAACGTATTCTCAATAGATATATGTACAGAATATACCAATCACAGCCTCCATTATCAAAAACAAAATCTACAACACCCATGCCTGGCACCAACAATGTGTGATTGCAACAACTCTTGTCCTTCACATCTTCCCTGACATAACTCTGGCTAACCAGTGTTTTGACACCAACTTTAGGTCACCCTGGTTATGGTTCCAAAAACTTAAATTATAAAAACTCACCCCTGGAGCACACATGAATGCCTCCAAAAGATAGGAGAAGGACCCAGAGATTCCTGCCAGGTTGAGGTCAGCCACAGATAAGATAGTCATTGAGAGTGAGAGAGAGAGAGAAGAGAGGCTAAAGCACCCCCGACCAAAACAAAAGAACTGTTGCCAAGCATCAAATTCTCTCTCCAGTTACCACAATTCTACCACTCCTTAATTTACTTTTACAAAAAGAAAATACCACTTTATAAACGACTATTTTAAATTGTGTGTTTTGTGTCTATAGTCTAACCTATTATAATTGAAAAAATAGGTTTGACCCAGCATGGGTGCCCTCAGTAATCAGGTTGAATCAGTCCCCTTCTGACATTTAGAGCAAAGTCTCCATCAATTCAATATAATTAGGTAATTCCCCAGAGTAACAGTTACTTATAAATACATGTTGTGTCCTATAGCCCCATAACACCCCACCACCAGACGAAGTCTCACAAAAGCTAGCCGTGTCCCTCAGGATACGGCTAGTAAAAAAGTATACCTTGCTAAGTCTGAGGTGGTAAACAAGACTACTAAGAAATGCTACATATTTTCCTAGCACCATAACTACTCTTCACTTTACTGTTATTTACAACAGATTGCAGAATTTTTTAGAAAGCATTTTAAACCATACCCATTACCAGGGTGTAACTATTTACAATTTTAAGTGACTTTTAAACAATACACATTACAATGCAAAAATTGACACACAATGGCCCACTGTGAAAAGCCCCGCGCGCACCAACAGCCTGTGCCTCTGCGACGGTATTCCAGCAAAGCAACTGGTACCATGGTGGCATCTTCCTGATCAGGAGACGAGAGTAGAGCCAACCCAGAGCAGTCAGTGTACACCAGGCAGAAACTTCACAAAACATGTCAAGGTGTCTCTCACTTGGTGGCCGAACCAAAACAGTAGACTTCCAGTCAAGCACTCACGATCCTTTAACATGGTCCAGGCACTCAAGCCATCTATCCGGGTCCCACTCCACAAGAAACAATCCTCAAACTTATGAAGAGGAGGCTGTCATAAGAACATGGAGGGGTCCAATGGACTACAAATGCAAATCGTCGGGCCGTTTATGTACTAGAGCACACCAAGACACAAACATCACACATACCTTCCAGAACGCCTCATGTACCGAAGTTGTCAAACTACTGCCTCAACTCACATTACTTACACCCGACCCAACGTCCACACGTTTGGCTCTGACTCAACTACTCGCTTCACCAGTCAGATGGCTGTAGAGTAGTACTCAGAGGCTCTGCCCGAGAGTTCACCACTGCAAAAACAACAAGGTCAGCACAAGACAAACACTATGTACAAAGTACGCACATGCATCTACATGAAACATCTAGAGAGAGCATCAGCAACCACATACTCTGAGCCTTTTATATATTTAACTTCCAAACTTAAAGTCTGTAGAACAATGCCCATTTTAGAGTCCTGATTTTATCAACTATACACCAGGAACAGATGAAGAATCCAGAGACATGGGTACAAATGCTGAATAGTCCAGCCCCAAAATTAAAAGTTTCTTTCCTGTGGTAAAATTATTATTTTTATTATCACACTGCCGATTCCCACCAGAGGCAGGGTGGCCCGAAAAAGAAAAACTTTCACCAACATTCAGCTCCATCACTGTCTTGGCCAGAAAGGGTGTCTTACACTACAGTTTTTTTAAACTGCAACCATTAACACCAACCCCTCCTTCAGATGCAAGGCACTGTACTTTCCCACTCCAGACTCAAGTTCGGGCCTGCCGGTTTCCCTGAATTCCCTTCATAAATGTTACTTTGCTCACACTCCAAAGCACGTCATATTAAAACCATTTTCTCCATTCACCTCCTATCAAACAAACACGCTCACGCATGTGCCTGCTGGAAGTCCCAGCCCCTCCGCACAACAAAACCTCTTTACCCCCTCCCTCCAACCCTTCCTAGGCCGAGACCTACCTCCGCCTTCCTTTCCACTACAGACTAAACACTCATGAAAGTCATTCTGTTTCGCTTCCATTCTCTTCTTACATTCCGAACCACCTCAACAAACCCTTCCCTCAGCCCTCTGGACACAGTTTTTGGTAATCCCCTCAACCTCCCTCCAACTTCCAAACTACGAATTCTCTGCATTATATTCACACCACGACATTGCCGCTCAGACATACATACTCCACTGCCTCCAGCCTTCTCCTCGCATGCAAATTCATCACCCACGCTTCACACCCATATATAGAGTCGTTTGGTAAAACATACTCTCATACAATCCCGTTCCCCTCTTTGCCCATCCAAGACAAAGTTCTTTTGTTCTCCACAACTCCTAAGTGCACCACTCACTCTTATTTTTTCCCCTCATCAATTCTATGATTCACCTCATCTTGTCCATAGACCCATACAATACCCCTGACACGTCCACCCCAAATATCTGAATACGTTCACACTCTCCCTCCAAACTCTCTTCATCCCTCCAATCTGATATTCAATCTTACATCACCTAATTCCCCCCTTTTTGTTATCATCCATAACCTTACTCTTTCCGTATTCACCCTTTAATTTTCTTTCTTTGCACACCCTAACCAAAATTCCATCCACCAATCTCTGCAACTTCTCTCAAATCTCCCAAGAACACAGATGTCCATCAGCAAAGACAGCTGTGTACAGACCAAAAAAAGCGGCAACAAAAAAATACAAAAAAAAGAAAAACTCCCATTATGTTTGTGAATCTTTATCTTTTAACTGTCTCCACCCTCCTTGCCAAGACCCTCGCATTTACTTCTCTTTACAACCCCATCCTATAAAGTATAGTTAAACAACCACGGTGACACATCACACATCCTTGTCTAAGGCCTCCCTTTACTGGAAAAAGTAAATTTCCCTCTTCCTACATACTCTAACTTGAGCACCTCACTAATCCTCGTAAAAACTCTTCACTGCTTTCAGAACCTACCCTCCTACACCATACAACTTGCAACATCTGCCACATTGCCGCCCCTATCCACCCTGTCATACGCCTTTTCCAAATCCATAAAAGCCACAAAGACCTCCATAGCCTTATTCTAAATACTGTTCACTTATATGTTTCACTGAAACAACTCTGGCCCACACCCCCATACCTTTCCCTTAAGCCTCCTTGTGGTAAAATGTTGACATTTAAACTTAGAAGATTTGTTTTCATAGATAGTAACAGTTCGGCAACCTCTCGCATGCAACAACAAACAAAACAAAGACATTCCTTTGTACAACCAGGTTGGATACATCAAGTTTACCACACAAACACATCACTTTCCATCTCTCACACAAATTTTAAACACACAATGAACACAATTGCATTACACACATTAAAAATGGTGCTTGAAGCACAGACCCTGGAAATAACCCAATATCATCCTGGTTTTAGTCATTATATAAACTGTTTAGCATCTTATTAGTGCATACGATATCATGCCTATCTAATTCTTTAAACCCTTAGTATGTTTAAACGTCCTTCTGATGTAGTCCAAGTTTATACCAGGGATGCCACTAATTTGGGTACCATGAAGCATGGTAATGCCCACTGACACTCACTAAGCACTACAAACTGTTGTTGAAGATAATTCATTCTTCCACCATCTCCAATTTTTAAACAGATTTTTCCCACACAAAAAATAGTTGAATTGCTCAGTTTCCTTAAACAATTTCCCCTTCCTCAGGAGTTTCAATTATTTTTTCCCCATTCTGACATCCCAAACTTTAAATAAAGTTCCAAGGTGGCTGAGCCAACTCTCCCAACATATTTCCATTAAAACCAAGCACGCAGTTTCCAAAATCTTTTTAACACACATGTTATTTCTTAAATACACTTTTGGTATTTCATACAGATTTATTGTTTTGCAGCCCTTTACATTCCATTAAAACATTGGTCTCTTCTGAATTTTTTGACATAACATCAAACAACTTTTGACCGGTACTGTTACATTATACTCATTCTTTTTCTGCTCAGGGGTGTGGGATTTATATCTAACCCCTGAACTTCCCCCCCACAACATGTTTCAGCTCACACAACTGCCATACAGATTTTCACATAATTGCTCCAGTATCCACTTCCACCCTCTCACCCCTCCAGAGTATATGTTCACATTATGGTCCCACATCATCATCCTGGAGTGGTTCATGGGCACGTTCACATGGTACCATCCACCACATATGAGCCAAACAGTATCTGAAACTGAGAAAGCTCCGATGGGGGAGCATCAACCATCCCCCCAAGCAATAGCTCAAGAAATTCCAGAGTTCTTCCCACTCACAAAATACAAAGAAAGGGATCCTCTCATCCCATTGTTAGATTGTCCTATACCATAGGCTTGCATCAATTGTCTTGAGGGCTTTGATTAATTTCTCTCAATTTCCCTTGATATGGAGGGTGATAGGCCCATTGCAAAGTTAGGCTCTACTTTATTCCTCAAAACATTTTCATAAAAGACTTTTGAGGTAAAGTTTTAGGCCCCTGGTCTTTTTGCACTTCTTGGTGGAAAACCAACATGAAAAAAGAACTTCATCAAGCCCATAAGACTACAATGAGGCTGTTATCATATGCAGAGGACTGCTTCCAGGTACCTGGTAGTGGAGCAATATTTGTGAGTAAATAATCATTTCCCAGTTTTGGTCCCTTGGGAATGGACCAAGTACATCTACTACCGATCCTTGCTGAAGGGTCACCTGGTGCTGAAATAGAATGAAGGGGGAACAGGTTTAATACTTCGACTATTTATTCCCCCTATAAACTGAGGAGACATGATAGGTCTCAAAATACACTCTGACAGTCTCCCACATCTGAGACCAAATAAATCCCTGAACCCGGAGTTACTGTTTTAGCAATACCTAGGTGTGCCACCCCTAGAGGTGGGTGTCATGCACTAAGCTAAGAACATGGTTTCCTATAAAGGCTCCAGGCACCACGACCTGGGACAAAAACTTGGCTCTCCTTCTACTGGTACTTGCCAACCGAAGGTGCCTCTTCATGAGAATACCTTTCCTGAAATAGAAGCCATTTATTTAAACATAAAGATTCCTCCCCTCAGTCACAAGCCGAGGCTCTGATCGACTGTAAGTGCGTCCAATCACACCCCTGTGCATCAATTACTGCATCATAGTAGGCCAATCTCCCTCACTCTACTTCCTTGATCTCTGCACTGATTGGCACAACTCGGGTTGTTGGTATCCTTTTCTTTTAGGGTTTGTTGCAGTTTTCAAAACCTTCAGAAAATAGAGTTTCCAAACCTAAGTCTCACCATCCTCATGAGAAATATAAGGATTTTTTTAACCCTTGGTATCCTGGTCACGAGACAATACTTCTTTGATGGCACCACAGGAAAAGTCCTGGCAGGGTTCTCCCTAGCCTTCTCTCACCAAACTTTGGGGCCTTGGTTTCCCCCATACTAGTGTTTTTCTTCACTGTCTAACAGCCCTCCATCACATTATATCCCAAATAAGAGGTCGACCCTTCGAAGGGAATTTTCATCTGAGATACCTACAGGGAGATAGCCAACTTGGTATGTAGATTCTAAACCCATAATTTGTGTACCGGTGTCCTTATGGTTTGAACCCGCAATACCCTTCAACAATAGGATCTACCCCAGTATAGTATCTTAGACACTGGTAGCCACTCCAGCACGTAGCAAAGAGTAGGTGCTACATCCATCTCTCAAGGTACAATATGTTCTCAACTCTGCCTACATTCTTTTTGCAAACCAACGTGGACCTACTAGAAAATAATACACATCCTGGGTCTAGATCCAAAGGTTCCTCCTCACCTTGCCTTTGAAGACCTAATGCAGCAACTGATGTAATCTCTGCAGTTAGAG
This sequence comes from Cherax quadricarinatus, assembly GCF_026875155.1. NCBI lineage: Eukaryota > Metazoa > Arthropoda > Malacostraca > Decapoda > Parastacidae > Cherax > Cherax quadricarinatus. Next base: position 1,730,169 of record NC_069414.1, on the reverse strand, counting down.
TCCCTCTGGGGGTTGGTTCTTTCCTCCCTTTCCTGATCTCGCCGCCTTGACCAGCAAAACTTTTGTGTGTCCAGTTTTGTTTACAGTAATTAACAGATAAAACTCTTAAAGGTATTTTACCCATTGGTGAGGAACTGGTACAGGTTTACTCGAGGATCTGAAACAATCTGATTGTCCTAAGTAAACTTTGAACTCCAGCTGAGACTTACTTATTATTTTATTTCAATTTTTGAGCACCCATAACAGATGTACCAAAAAAAATCATATAAGAGCAGCATGGCAAAAAGCCTCTTATACTATGCAAAGCATTACGGGCTGGCTAAAAATTAACTAAGATTAACAAGGCAATGATGAAATCAGTGATAAAACATTAATGTAAACAGATTACTATAAAGCACAAGTGAGTAATACAAAGACAGTCAAATGGTTGGGGGCATGCATTGTTGTACATTCAGCAATTTGAATATTCTTTATGTAGTTTATTTAAAAAATAATAAAGTTAGATTGGGTTTAGGTTAATATTTATGTGATATAATTGTGAGAAAACATTTAATGATTATACAATTTATAAGGTTCAGTTATTCAGTAATTTATTTGGTTTTGGTGAGTAAGTGGATCTTTGAGAAGAGACTTGAATTTATAATCAGTAGTGTGTTCTTTATATTTACATGTAATGAATTCCAGATTTAGGGCCTTTTATGTGCATTGAGTTTTTGCATAGTGTGAGATGGACAACGAGGAACATCAAAGAGTGGATCTGTGCCTTGTTTATGGTCATGTGTTCTGTTGAGGTTGGCAAGGAGATGTTTGAGGGGAGGGTTAATATCCAGAGTTAAGTGTTCTATTTATGTATAGGTGCAGTAATAAGTATGGATGTTTTGTAATGGTGGAGTAGGTTTAGTTATTGAAATATTGGTTGGAGTGTGCTGCCCTGTAGTGAGAAATTGTTATCAGTTCTAAACTGCAGCCTTTGTTGGGTAATTAGTGGTCTGAGAGGTTATATTGTTTGTTGAGCCCCAGGCACAAATTCCATAGGTGAAGATAGGGGTAACTAAGAGTGAATTTAGGGCCAAGAGGCTGACTGTGGGAGCATAGTACCGTAATCTTCGATAGTATGCCTAATCTTGGAAAATTTTTTTAGAAATTTGTTGTATTTGTGTATGAAATTTGAGTTTTTAACAATGTGGGATTCCTAAGAATGTTCCCTCTGTAGCTTGTGATAGGTGATCCATTATCATTATGTTAAGAGGGACTATCTGTAGCTACTGTTACCAAACTTGAATGAAGGTAGTTTTGTCAACGTTTAGTGTAATTTGGTAGTCCCTCATCCAGGTGAGATATTTTCTGTAATTCGTATTTTACAGTATTTTGGGCTTAGCGTGACTGGGCTCGGGTGGGAGAAGAACGTATGTAGTGTCATCTTCAAATAGTGGTGGGTTTTGAGTAATTGCGAAGCATTTGTAGTTCAATTATGGTATAGGAGAAAGAGAAGAGGTCCAAGGACACTTCCCTGTGGGACACCAACTGAAATTGGGTGTGCAGAAGAGTTTGCCCCATTTGCGTACACATATTTGGCTTCTGTTGCTGAGGTATGACTGAGGTAGTTGAGGGAGTGCCCTCTTATACCATAGTGGTGACAATTAACGTGGAGCCAAGTCAGGTCAACTGTAATAAAAGCTTTACGTAAGTCAATGAAGATTCCCCAGTGGACTTCTTTTTTCCTCTATTGCAGGTAATATGTTCTAGCATGTGTATAATAGCATCATTAGTATTTTTATTGGCCTGAAATCCAAATTGGCAGGGGTTGAGTTATGTTTTGGGAGATAAGGTAGGCGTAGAATCGTTTTATGAATTAATTTTTCGAATATTTTTTGAGAGAGGGTTTAAGTTGGAAATTGGCCTATAGTTTATCAACTCTGGTTTGGTCACCTCCTTTGTGAATCGGCGGGGTGACCCTTGCTATTTTGAGCACTGTAGGGAAGGGTGGAGGATTCAATGGATTTGTTAAAGAGTGTTGCAAATGTTGGTGATAGCAACTTGTGACACTTTTTTGTATATACAGGGTGGGTAAGTTAATTTAAATCTCCCTGCCATGTTTTTAGTGCAATTGATAATAGGGAGACTTCGAATGGTTTAGTCGGAGCTAGGAACAGTGTGTTCGGGTATTGCCGTGTAGGTAGTCCATTTGGTGGGGTATCTGTAAAGCTTGGGTATTTATTGCAAGGTTTTGTCCTATATTGGAGAAGAAATCATTGAGTCTGTTTGCTGTTATCTGTTTGGAGGAGGTTTGGGGTTCAACTGATTTTGCTAATTATTTCGCTATTTTCGATGATATCTATTTTGTTCCCAGAATTTCCTGAGAGGGTTTTCCCATGTCTTTTTATATCACCTCTTAAGTTTGGATAATCTGTTTCTCATAATACAATTTTTTTTTTGCCCTTCATATCAGGCTGGTTTAGGATTGAGACAGTAACGTTTTGTTTGGTCCTCTGGTTATGTGACACATTCTGTACTGTTTTTCATATTGGTGATTTGTATTTATGATTTTGAGATGCTGGGGTGTTAGCCATGGACTGTTCAGTCTCCTTAGCTGTCCATCTGATTTAGTTTCTATTAGGGCAGTGCTTGTTATAGAGGTATTGGGTCTTTTTTATAAAATTATTAATACATTCATCAATATCTGTATGAATTTCTAAGCTCAGTGTGCCAGTCAATGTTTGCTACTGCTGTTTGAAGTATAATGGCTGCCTCATAGTGAAGTCTGAAGGTGACTTTAGTAGTGTTCTTGGGGTAGTATTACCAAGAGTTGGGTTATAGGAAAGTAGGGGTAGTGGTCCTGTGGAATTATCTGAAATTATGCCTGATTTTAAAGGGGAAAAGGTGTTGGTCGCAGATGTGGTCAATTAGGGAAAACACTAGTCCTGTAACCCTTGTAGGTTTTTGTTACTGTTGGTAGCAACATACAGTTTTACTCATTGTGTTTGTGAAATTCAGTAACATGTGGGTCCTGGGTCTTGCAGGAGATTTATATTGTAAGTCACCTGAGAGTAGTAAGTGATCTTTGGTTCATGCGTGCATCAGTTATCCTACTTCCTAGGTTTTGACTAAATTGGCTAATGTTTGACTGGGCACTCTGTTAATGTTTACAATGTGAGAGGTTTTGTAAGGTATTTGGATTTGAATTAGTGGCTATTAAATATTCCCCATGTTCAACCCTTGTGCAATATTAGTGTACATTCTAGTTGGTCTGAGTAGATATGGCTGTGCCACCCCCTTGTTGGTCTGGCCTAACAGTTTGTGTATGTCAGTGTACCCAGGAATGGCATAGACGTCTGTACTATCAGGCTTAGCCAGGGTTTCAGTTAGTGTAATGATGGACATATTGGCATTAAGGAATTTAGTAATGCTATGAGGTCATCGTAATGCTTGCTTAAAGATCAGATATTGTAGTTTAAAGATAATTATGTTGTTGTTGCACTGAGAAGTGCCTTTGATTGTTTGGCAGTGTAGTAATTACAGTATAGTTTGATTTCATTTAAGTCATTAAATAAGAGGTTGTATCAGGATCAATGCTATAATCATAAGATTTTGTAGTGATCTATAGTTAGAATTAAGTAAAAAACAAAGTAAATAGTCTTAAGCTAAAAATAGCACCTGATTATTTAACAAATGTAAAAAAATGACTAAGGTAGTTTGTTTTTTTTTTTTTTTTTTTAGAAGCTAAAATAAAAGGAGACAAAATAAAAAGGGACTAATACAAATACAGTGATGATCAAATAATGGAGCTTGGAATAGGATAGTAGGTAGTACTATAAAAGGTAATTTCTTTAAAGTAGAATTATAGTAATAAAATTAATAATATAAATGGGACTAATATAAGTTGTGGTGAAAATAAAGTTGGTAATCAAAATAAAAGAGCTTTGGAATATAATGGCAAAATTGTGAACTTATTCTACTTTAGCACCTGAAATAGTCACCTTGATTATTTTAACAATTGTGAATATATAAACAAGGGTAGTTATATAAAGCTAAAATAAAGGAGGAAAATATAATAAGGGACTAAAAATTAAGTAGTGGTAAACAAAGTAAATGGACAGATGGTCACTATGAAATAATATTTGGTTTTTAGGATAAGGTCTGATTTGTAAATATTAAATAAATTTGAGCAGTTTATTGCACAATAAAAAGTAAAAAAAAAAAATGAGGTAGTTGGAACATAGGCTAGCAAAAGATAGTTTTGGTACTTGCAAAAAAGTAAATGGAATATATACTAAATTGCATACACAATGAAAAGTGACTAAAAAACAAGTAGTGATAAACAAAAATTAAATGGACAGGTAGAGAAAATGAATATTATTAATTTGGAGTAAGATTGACTGTAGTTTAAAAATTATGAGCAATTACTAGCATAAGAAAGAGTATAGAGAATTGGGAGGTAGTTGGCATTAGCTGTGATTGAAAAACAATAAAAATAACAATGCACAATAATGATGAGAGTACACTATATGCACAACACGTATATATTATTAAATGGCACTTATCTACTCTGTTACAGAAAATTGTCAGCCTTTCTAAGGAATGTAGAGAAATCATGTTCGTTTGAGATGGTATATTGTTGTCCTGTTGAGTTTTCCTTCACAAGTATTTTCCCATCTCGCGTGAAACACTGAGGATTTTTTGGTTTTCCCTGTTTAAGTTTTCTCAGCCTAACAAAGTTTGACGTTTTTTTGTGTAGACAAGTCATATATGTACACTCCATTTTTCATTGTAATTGGCTGATTTAATAGGTCCTTTTCTTTATCAGTATGAATGAAGTCGGATCATTATACTGTGTTTACTTCCCTGTTTTCCTAGCAAACGTGTTTTCTTTGATTTCATTGTTTTGCACGATGACTTGAACGTGTTTCTGTATTATCCATTGATAGCAGTTTTCTTTGCACTGTGCATGTGTTTTTCTGTCACTAGGAATGTTGGACGTTTATTATAACTGCACCAACAACTTACTTGTCTGCGTTTTTGTCGTTCTTGGAAATCAAGGTATTCATTTAGTCGAGTGTGCATGTTTCTGATTCATTCCAGTCCTTGATTGCTTCCTCAACCCTTCATATTTATTGTTGTTATTCTCAGTGTGACTGCTATAGCTGCTTTTTTAGAGTATTTTCCTGTGTCAACACTTCCCAGAAGTAATCTTCTCTACAAGGTTTTGGATCTTATTCTCGAGGTTGGTTTTATCTTGGAATTCACGTGCCGGCTCGAGTGTTGCTTTGATATCTTTAGATTTCATCTTCTCATGCAACGATGAGTCCTTATATATTGTCAGGAAAAATCATACCTATTTAAATCATGGGTGAATCCTTTGAAGGTGAGTAAGAGTTGGAGGGGGATTCAGCCAATGGTTTGTTTTGTTGTTGTTGTTCCCTGGGTGGGCGGTGGTGATCGGGGGTATGATGAAACACCGGCGCCTCTGGGTAACATGTTGGAGTATCTATGGTCCTTGCTGTTATTCTAGTTATTATCTGGTTGTTTTCTTCTGCGATATCCCTTTCATAGTATCACTGAAGTAGATACTGTGTAGCAAAGGAGGAGAAGGCTTGTTTTCTCGAGCTTGGGTTAAGTGGTTGTCTTGCACGGAGGCAGTGTTTGGGTTTATGCAGGGCTGTCTTTCCTAGATCTTCTAATTTTGTCAATATTTGGGTTAACCTCTTAGGTAAAAAATTTCTTGGGGTCATGTTGTGGTCTACGTGGGTTTTCATGTATTTGAACTTTCACTTAGGGGCCATCACAAGTTTTTGATGAGCGATGATTATTTTGAGAAAGAAACAGCTTGTATGATACCGATGCGTTTAATCCATTCCGAGAGCTCATCAAATGCCAAAATATCGAAAGGCAAATTAATTTTTCCCATAAGAAATATGGAAATCAAATTAATCGTGAAGACACCCAAAAGTATGAAAAAAAAAAATCCACATGAAATATTAAGTTTAATGCAATAGAATAATTACAATAACATCAATAACAATAGAATAATTACAATAACATTAATAACAATAGAATAATTGACACTTACCTTTAATGAAGATCTGGTGATGACTGATGGGATGGGAGGAGGGGAGAGTGTGGATGGTGTTAGTGTTTAGAAGGGGAATCCCCTTCCATTAGGACCATGCCTTACCACACTGTGTATGCCACTACGATTCTTAAATATTTTAAACCAACCTTTGCTGGCCTTAAATTCACTCACATCACCACTAGTTGCAGGCAATTTCTTTACCAAATCATCATGCAACTGCCTAGCCTTTTCACAAATGATTGCTTGAGAGATGCTATCTCCTGTTATCTGTTTTTCATTTATCCACACCAATAACAGTCTCTCAACATCTTCTAACATTTGCGATCTCTGTTTCGAAAACAAAGTTGCACCTTTTGCAACAACAGCTTCCTTGATTGCTGTTTTCCTGCTCACTATAGTAGAGATGGTTGATTGGGGTTTACTATACAACCTGGCCAGCTCCGACACACGCACTCCACTTTCGTACTTTACAATTATCTCTTTCTTCATTTCAATAGTCATTAGCACCTTTTTTTTCTAAGAGTTGGCACTAGAAGCTTTCTTGGGGCCCATGGTTACTTATTTTGCAGAAACAAGCACCAAAAACAGTGATAATATGGATAATATGGAATGTACCGAATGTATCCTTAGATGTGCGCACACTGGCTGGCTTGTAAACGCTTTCACACATGGGGCAGTTCAGGCCACACGTGGACACATCTCGTACAAACTGCATTGAATAGCGGCTTTTTGATCGAATGTCAAGGCGAAATTTTTGCGTTAAAATGCATCGAATGTCGGAATTATCGAATGCCGATGCCATCGAATGTCGGGGGTCCACTGTATTAATTTTAATACACACAAACTGACACTTACCTTTGTTGAAGATCTGGTGATGATTGATGGGATGGGAGGAGGGAAGAGTGTGGAAGTTGTTAATGTTTAGAAGGGGAATCCCCTTCCATTATGACTTTAGGTAGCACGTCCTTTTCCGGGGTTACTTCCCTTCTTCTATTAATGCCACTAGGACCAGCTCACCATGGTGCAGCAACAGCTGACAGTGGTGCAGCAGCAGCTGACCGTGGTACAATAGTACATATTTCTCACCCTTTTTACCACAGGGTTGGCACTATGGCCCATGGTGGCTTATTTAGCAGTTATAAGCACTATAAACAATGGAATAATACAAAATGTATCGAATGTATACATGCAGCTGGCCACCCTGGCTCGTAAACAATGAGGGCAGGGCAACTGAGGCACTCAGGCTGGATGGACAGGTTTGGGATGAGCCATGTTGGTCAGAAACAGCTGATGGTGGTGCAGTAGCAGCTGACTGTGGTGCAGTAGCAGCTGACCGTGGTGCAGCAGCAGCTGACCATGGTTCAGCAACAGCTGACGTGGTGCAGCAGCAGCTGACCGTAGTTCAGCAACAGCTGACTGTGGTGCAACAGCAGCTGACTGTGGTGCAGCAACAGCTGACGGTGGTAGTGCAGCTGCAGCTGATGGTGGTGCAGCAGCAGCTGACCGTTGGTGCAGCAGCAGCTGACCGTGGTTCAGCAACAGCTGGACTGTGGTGCAGCAGCAGCTGACCATGGTGCAGCAATAGCTGATGGTGGTGCAGCAGCAGCTGACGGTGGTGCAGTAACAGCTGATGGTGCAGCAACAGCTGACTGTGGTGCAGCAGCAGCTGACCGTGGTACAATAGTACGTATTTCCACCCTTTTTACATATGATCCTTTGAGAGATGGTATCTCCTGCTATCTGTTTTTCATTTATCCACACCAATAACAGTCTCTCAACATCTTTGAGTACTTGCGATCTCTGTTTCGAAAACAGACTTGCACCTTTTGCAAGAACAGCTTCCTTGATTGTCGTTTGTTGGCCACAGTAGAAGCGATGGTTGATTGGGGTTTGGTATACAACCTGGCCAGGCCCGAGACACGCACTCCACTTTCGTACTTAGCAATTATCTCTTTCTTCATTTCCATAGTAATTGTCACCTTTTTTACTGCACGATTGGCACTAGAAGCTTTCTTGGGGCCCATGGTGACTAATTTTGCAGGTACAATCACTAAAAACGCTGTGATAATATGAAATGCACTGATTGTATGCATGGATGCGACCGCACTGGCTGGCTTGTAAAGACGGGCACCGATGGGGCAGCTGAGGCACGCTTAGGCCACATGTGGGACGCGTCCTGGACTGGGACGAATCATGTGAGGCGAGTTTCTTAGCGTGAGGCGAGGCAAAATTTTTCCGTTAAAATGTATGGCGGATTTAATGTAACGCAATGCTATCGTAAGGTGCGAGTCCACTGTACTGGTAATGTCCTTGATGGTGGTGGAAGTGGCTGGTTGGCTGGCTGGCTGGCTGGCTGGCTTCAGCTGGCTGGCTTTGGCTGGGTGGCTGGCTTTGGCTGGCTTCGGCTGGCTGGCTGGCTTCGGCTTTGACTGGTTGGCTGGCTTTGTCTGGCTGGTTGGCTGGCTTTGGCTGGCTGGTTGGCTGGCTTTGGCTGTCTCTCTGTTGATATCTGTCTCTCTGTATCTGTCTCCGTCTGTATCTGACTCCGTCTGTATCTGTCTCTGTCTATATCTCTGTCTGTCTCTCTTTATATCTCTGTCTGTCTCTTTCACAGGTACACATAAGTACAGTTGTCATACATAGTGTAAATTACCTAAGATAACCCAAAAAATCCAGACAAAGCGCTATACTGTGCTTGTAGATATAAGCAGTGGCAGCTCATCCAAGGAGCTGCAGAGTCCCCAGATGCTCACTGCCAGACGTATGACTTCATCAACCTTATGCAAAAATAATTTGAAACTGACAAATATATTACAGGAAACTCTGTTGTATGTTGTTTTCAATGTATTTATAAGCGAATTTTTTTTTTTTTGTTGAAATGAGATAAAAAATTATTAAAAATAAAAGTTTGATGCTGTATGATAGTATAGGCATTTACTGGCATTATGAACCACCACTGGATATAAGGCATAATAAGCATGATTAGCAAGTAATACACATTTTCACCTGATCAGGAATCAGACATGACGACTCTGCATCATGTGTAATATTGTTGGTTTCATGAGCTGCTCTCTGAGACAGAGAGACATGCAGACAAAAAGACAGACACACACAAGCAGACAGAAAGACAGAGACACATAGACACACACAGGCAGACAGAAAGACAGATAAGCAGACAAAGCTAGACAGACAGACATGTTTATGTGTAACAGTGAAAAAAAAATAAAGTCAGGGTTCCCTTTCAGCAGTGCTCGATCATCAAGTGTCACTCCACTGCTGCACTGTCAGCAGTAGAGTGACACTTGTCTTACACCATACTTCAAGGAGTTTCATGTATACCCCAGTATGTCTACAATATTACTGGGACCTATAAATACTTTCTATGTATTTTCAGACAATAGTGAAATGACCAATGCAGGTGTAAATGTTCACCTGTCAATGTGATTGTGACTATTTGAGCACAATTTCAGTACCTAATATTAGTGTCAGTACAAAAATTGGCCATGAAATCACAAGAACTATTATAAATTGTAATTATCAGAACAAATTTTATATACAGTAGGGCCCCGCTTTACGGTGTTTCGCTTTATGGTGTTCTGCTAATATGGTCATTTCAAATTATGACCAAAATTTGCTATACGGCTCCCCCCACCTGACTTTCTAATACGGTCACTGCACCCCACCCGGTTTGTTTACATTCTCCGTGAGATCTGTAAGCACCAAGTCTCTCCATTATGTCGGGAAACTCCAAAATTTCAAGTGTTTTTAAAAGTTATTTCATATTTTATATATACACTTACCATCCGACTTATGACCGAGTTCAGTTCCGAGAAACCGGTCATAAGTCAAAATGGTCATAAGTCGAACTTTACTACTGAATATCAAAAAAACATTTTTGTAATGAATTTATTTTATTGTTTTATTTTGGTATTTCATGTTTTACTTCACTTTTTATGCTGTAAGTACTGTATTTTATACTGTAAGGTTTAGGATAAACATTGTGTACAATGCAAATAGTTGTTTATTTCCCAGAAATTTGGCATAAAAAACACGGTCGTAAGTCAAGTGGTCGTAAATCGAGCAGGTCGTAAGTCGGATGTTAGGTTTACTCTGATAATTATACTTACGTATACCTGTACCTAAATAAACTTACATACTGTGCTGGCGTGCAGGTACACATTAACCCTTTCAGGGTCTGTCCCATAGATCTACGGCTTTACGTTAAGGGTCCAAGCCGTAGATCTACTCCAAAATTCTAGCGGTGTCAAATTTAGCACGAGAAGGCTGGTAGGCCTACATCTGAGAGAATGGGTCTGGGTGGTCAATGTGCACACCATAGAAAAAATCTGGACGCCCGCATGGCATTGTGGGAACGCCGGCAAAGTAGCTTTGTTCATAGTGCCTGGCGGCAAGGAAGCTCTCACTCCCCACTCACTCTCTGGGCTAATTCTGACTCTCCTCTTCACAACTTACAGTTCTAAGACTGATGGAAGTGGAGCTGAAGACGAATTCTATGGTTTTGAACCATATGGTACCATTGTGCTATATGGTACAATGGTGCCATGTCATACAATGGTATCATATGGTACAATGGTATCATATGGTAGTGGTACCATATGGTACAATGTACCATATAGCACATTGTACCATATGGTACATTATACATAGGTACAGGGTACAGGGACCTAATGGAAATAAGTCTCTGACTTCTTTTGGGTTTTTCCTAGGTTCTCCAAACATTTTTTTATATTACATTTTTCCGACCATTTTAGGGGAAAAAGGGGTTTTTTTTCCCCAAATGGTCTTTTAAGTGGTTTAAAATTGTTTTTTCAAAAAAACCCCAGGGTTTTTTTTTAATGCTTTTTTTATTGTTTATTTGTAATTCTTTTTATTTCCTTTATTTAAAATGGGCTTTTGGGTAAAATTTTAGACATTTTTTTAAAATTTTCTGTTTGGGGTTTTTGGGACTTGTGTCCCCAATGATATTTTGGGTTTATTTCCCAAAATTCATAAAACACGTCGTAAACAAGGGGGCTTAAATGACAGGCCAACCCCCCCTTTTGGGTTTTTACTCGTAATTTTATTGAAACCCGGGGACCAAAAACTTTCCAATACCTTTTTGTGGCTGGGGCCCGGAACTTCCCTTCGGGCGTCCAAAAAGTTTTTTGGTTTTTTGTTGGGCAAGCCTGTTATTTCAAAAAATTTAGGCGGGGGTTTGTAAAATTTTTTTTTTTTCCGGATTTACCGTTTCTGGGTTTGGGTGGGGTCAAGGGGCCACCCGGAATAATTTGGTGCGCTGCCATTTTGGCCCCGGCAAAAAAACTTTCTTAGGGGCTTTGCCCCCCCATGGCCGGATGGATTTTTTTTCCCCCTTTTAAATTTGGGTTTTTAATTTGCCTCTTTCTTCAAATAAAAGTTATAAAAATTTAGGAAGGGGTTTTTGATTTTCGTTTTTCATGGTTTTTAGGGGGCATATTGGTCCCATTGTTTTTCCCATTTTCCATGCAAACCAGTATATATGGACATTTTTTTTTCCCTTGGGTTTTTGTGGACCCTTTGGGCATTTTTTTTCCCATTTAGCAAAAAAGGGGTACCTTTTTTTGGTAATTATCCCATTTTGGTACCCGGGTACCGGGTTTTCTTTTTGAATAGTTTTACTTTTTTGAAAATTTTTCCTTTTAGGTCTTCCCCAACTTTTAATTATTTTTTGGAAATTTTACCTGGAAAAAATTCCGTCAAACGCCCCCGCGGCCCCGTTTCCTTCCCCCCCCCCCCCCCCCCCAACCCCCCCCCCCCCCCCCCCCGGGCCCCCCCCCACCCCCCCCCCCCCCATTTCTATCCCAGGTCTTTCCAGCCTTACAGTTTCTGCCTGGCATTCAAAAACCCTTCACCCCCTTTTTTTTTTATAACTGTTTAGGCTTCCGGGTTTTTTGGGAAAAGTTTTGAGTTGCCCAAACCCCTTGGGTTTTTTATCCCTTATTTTTTGGGACCCCAAAAACTTCCCTTTTTAAACTTTTTTGGTTCTTAACTCCGGGGGTGCCCCAAACCCTGCTTTTCATTGGGGGTTTTGTTGCTGCCCAAGCTCCCCGTTCTATGATTTTGGTTTTTTATGAAATTCCCTACTAGCCCTTTTAAAATTTATTAAATAATTAGGTATCCCCTTTGCCGCCAGGGAATAAGGTTAGAATAACCTAAAGGGTTCCCAAATTATTAAAGGGGGTTTTTTTTAGTCGGTGATTTGAGTAACATAAAGGGATTACGGGGGAAAAATTTTTCCCCCCGGTAATTTTGATTGATTGTAAAAAGTATAATTTGGGTGTTGAGAGCCGGGTGACTGCTGGCACTCCTACAAGACGAACTCCCCTCCCCCCTTGTTTATCAATCGTGTATCTGCTTCTCTATTTTTTTTTCCGTCTCCCCCACAAAAATGCTTTTATACTATAGTTGACTGGTGAAATTTTGGGGGAAGGCACTTTTTCTGTAAAATTAATTGTTCTCGTTGTGTATATTGGGGGACCTGGTAATACATGTTAATAAAATTACGTATGTCTGGTATTTCAAAAAAAAAGAAACTAATGAAGCACTCCATTTCCACTAATTTACCTTTTAAACCGTTATTGCTATAAAACACTGTATTTGCTCTGTATTTGCTCATTCTGCTCAAGTATGATTTTCTGTAACTTTTTTTGTTATAACTAAAAAAACTTACTTAGATGCCATGCATTTGAGAAAGTTTATTCAGGTGTACAGAAAAAAATTTAAATAGATTATCATAATGCGCATATGTAAAAATTTCATAGGAAACCCAAAAAAGTCAGGGTGATTTTTTCCAAGTTATTCCGTATCTGTACCATAGGTGTCCTGTACTGTATGGTCCCCCGTGCCATTTTGGTACCCTGGCCTTTGGGGGACCCGGGCCCATTGGTCCTGTCCATTGGACCCTTACCTTAGGTACCCTGTATCATTGATCCCCTGTACCATATGGTCCCCTTACCTAGGTAACCGTCCTAGGGTACCCTACCATATGTTATCCTTTTGCTGGTACCCTTACCATATTTAAAATTTTTCCATATGTCCCCTGTAACTATGAACGTGTTACCATTGGCAAAGGTTTTGGGTGGTAACACCGCCTGAGGGGGGGGGGGGGTTGGCGACGCAAGCTAGCACTGACCTGCTTTTCCCCGAACAAAGTGCTTTGTCACCCACTCAGGAACCCGTAAAGTCCTGTACATTTGTAAAAATAAATAGTTACAAATATAAAAAATTTTTGCATGTTTTTTTTGAAAAAACTATTGTAAACAAAAATAAAAAAATATTAGTGTGTTTGTTTTGAATACAACTTTTCCATAGGTACAGGAACCATATACCATTGTACTTATGGTACAATTACCATTGGTCCATTGCATTATATGGTACCATAGGGGTACCATTACCCCAAAATTTGGTACCTAGGTTTCCATTGCACCATTTGTACCATTGTTATAGGTCCTTTGTACCAAAGGGTGCCATTGACCATATGGACCTTTGTTCATAGTACCATTGTACTGTGCCATTGTGCCATATTGAAATTTGGTCCCTTTTGTATCATATCCATGTCCATATGTACAATTGCCCCCTAGGGGACCATTGTACCGTAGGGTACTTTGGTACTGTTGATTCAACACAAAAACCGCATAATTTTTTCTCTTTTTTTAAATAAATTGTAAACGGTTTGTAAGAAATATAATGAAAAAAAAATTGGTCTTTATTGTTTGGAATACAAGGGGTGACACTATACTTTTAAACATTAATGGTCTCACAGGCCAAAATTTTTTTTAAAAAAAAGAAAAAAATAGAAAGAAAAGAAAAAAGTATAAAAAACGTAAAATAAAAAAAAGGGGATTTTGCGGGGGTATGATGCGCCGAAAACCTGTCTTTTGGGTAAATTTTCCCCCCGCGCTGTATTCGGTAAGTACTGATCAAAATTTTTTTTTTTTGTCTTATTCCTTCACAAAATTTACTCTTTAATTCGTAGAAAAAAATATTTTTTTTTTTTTTTCAAAATTTTCTTGGACACGGGGCACCAATTCGATTTTGGCCCTTGGACCCTAAAGGGGGTTAAAAACCCAGTGTTTATGTCTCGAGGGTTTATTGAATAAAATAATAATAAAATCCCCAAGTCTCATTTAAATTCGTTTTTTATGGTAATAACACATTTTCATTAATCCTCTTGATTTTTTTTAAAAATTTATAATAAACACGATACTAACATTAAAAGATAAATACACCCCCATAGGTAAATAAAAAAAAAATTGAGATGGGGGAGCCAGTAACTTGTAAAAGTGATGGCAAAAAAACATTTTCTCTAGTCTAACAGAAGAAAATCGGTTACGGGGGGGTAACTGTAGAAAATTATTCCTTTTGATGTTGAAGTTTTTTTGGTAACCAATACGTTACATAGATTTCATACATAACGCATATGTGTAGAAAACCCTAGGAAACCAGAAAAGTCAGAGTGACTTATTTCCATGCCTTCACTCAAGCGTTTTTCTTTTAAAAAGGGTTACATGAGAATGGGGTGTTCTTCTTTATTTATTCTCCCATATAAGAAACAAATTGAACAATGTAATGTACCAAACCCAGAATGAAACCTATTTTTTTAAAAAACTTACTTCGCCTGGTTTTTTTAAATAACTCTGCGCCTGCCCCTCTCTTGTACTCATTCCCCTCTCTTATTTTTTGTTTTTTCTCGTTTAATCCCACTGACCCTACAAATATTTTACTACAAAACTTTAAGGTAAGATGAGTAAACTGTATATGCTTTTATTGTTTGGGGATCTTAAATATCTAGAATATGGTGGGGGGAAAATGGTGGTATGGTTTGCCGGTGACTACCGTACATACCCCCTTGATTCCTTAAAATTAAATATATCTCTCCCCCAAAATTTAAACTACAAATATTTTAAGGAAAAGTAATGAGAAAATTGTTATGCATTTTCGCTCGGGGGATTTAAATGAAATTAAAATATTTTTTGGTAGGTGGGGTGGCCTGGTAGGTAGCACGGCTGACTACATACAACCCCTTGTTTTCTTCAAAAATATATTTTGTTACCCTGTTAAAGACTATAAATATTTTAAGGTAAGTATTTAGTGCATATGTGTGTATTGTACTTTTTTTATTGTTTTTTTGATGCCTATTTATTGTAAATTTTTATTGTTGTGTAAACTTTTTATCTAGTATTGTATTATTTATAAGGGGAAAAAAAGGGTTTTCCACTTTTTGGCAATTTGCTTTTGGCGGTAGTGGAACCTAACCTGCCCTTAAAGTGGGGGCCCTACTTAAATTAAATAAAAAAGAAAAGAAAGGGATACAGTGGGCCCCAGTAAAAATTTAATCCTTCCTGAAAACTATTGTTGGGCTGAAATTACATTTCCCCAATTAATTTTCCCTAAGAAAAAATGGAAAAAAAATTAATCCGTGCAAAACACCCCAAAGTATAAAAAAAAAAAATTTCCACATGAAATATTTAATTTTTTACACACAAATGACATATACCTTTATTTAAGATCTGGTGATGATTTATGGGATGGGAAAAGGGGAGAGTGTGAAGTTGTTTGTTTAAAGGGAATTCCCCTTCATTTAAAACTTTAGGTACAGTCCTTTTCCCGGGGTTACTTCCCTTCTTCTTTTTTAAAGCCCTAGGACCAACGACGTGGTGCAGCAAAAAGCTCAGTGGTTCAGAAAAGCTGATGGGCGCAACAGCTGCCCTGGTGCTGCAACAGATGACGGTTGGGAGAGCGCTGACTTGGTGCAGCAGCAGTGCCGTGGGCAACAGCAGCTGATCTGGTGCAGCAGCACTGACCTGGGGCATTAACAGATGACTGGGTTGGGGCACAGCTGACGTGGGGCAAAAAACAGCTCACTTGGTTTAGCAACAGCTGACTGGTGCGCAACAGGACCGTGGGGCAGAACAATCAATGTGGCAGCAGTGACGGGCAGCAACAGGGCCGTGGTGCGAAAGATGCAATATGTAGCGCAGCTGACTGTGCGAAAAAGGACCGTGGTGCAGCAACAGCTGACTTTAAAGCAGCAGCAGCTGACCCTGGGGCATTAACAGATGGGGGATGTAGCAGCAGCGACGTGGTGAAGCGCAGTGACTGGGGGGCAAAAAAACGCTCACCGTGGTTTCAGCAAAATGCTGGTGCGCAAAGCTGACTGTGGTGCGAAACTGACCGTGGTGCGCACAGTGTGGGGGTGTAGCACATACTTGGTGAAGAGCGCTGACCAGGTTCAGCAAAGCTGTTGGTGCAGCAACAGCTGTCGTGTGCAGCAACGCTGTGGTGGGGTAGCAGTAGGAGTGGTGCAGCAGAGTGACCATGGTGCAAAACACTGACTGTGGTTTTAGCAAAAGCTACTGGGCGGCACATTGACGGGAGTGCAGCACACTGCCGTTTATATAGTACATATTTCTCACCCCTTTTTTTCCCCAAGGTTGGGGACTGAACTTTCTTTGGGCCCACGGTGGCTTATTTAGCGTTACAATCACTATAAACAATGGAATAAAAACAAAATGTATCGAAAGTATGTATGCAACCCCAACCCCCCTGTTGTAAACAAAGATGGCGGGCTGGGGGACAGGTTAGGAAGTCTTTTTTGGTAGAAACAGTGATGGGGTGCAGCAGCAATGACTGTGGTTTCGCAGCCTGCGTGGTGCAGCACCTGCTGGGTTCAGCAAAAAGCGACTTGGTGCAGCGCAGCTGCAGTGGGCAGCAGCAGTGACAGTGGTGCAGCAGCGGATGATGGTGCTGAGCATGATGGTGGGGCAGCAGCAGCTGAGGTAGTGCAGAGCAGCTGATTGTGGTGCGACAGCTGACTGTGGTGAGCAGCCCCAGGGCAGCAACAGTGATGTTGTGCAGCAGCACTGCGTTGTGCACAACAGCTGATGGGGTGCAGCAACAGCTGACCGTTTTAGCAGCAGCTGCTTTTTGGTCGAAGTATGTATTTCCACCCTTTTTGCTTGATCGCTTAAAAATGGTAAACTCCACTATCTGTTTTTTGTTTACCACACCCAAAACGTCTCTCAACATCTTTTAGTACTTTCGATTCTGTTCAAAAAAAAACTTGCACCTTTGCAAGAAAGCTTCCTTTATTGCCCTTTTTGTTGGCCCCAATGAAGAATGGTTGATTGGGTTTGTATACAACCCGCCGCTCCCGGGAACGACTCCACTTTATACTTGGGCAATTATCTCTTTTTTTCAAAACCCCCTATATTCTCACCCTTTTTCCTGCAGGGTTGGCACTAGAAGCTTTCTTGGGGCCCCTGGTGACTTTTTTTGCGTACAATCACTAAAAATGGTGATAATATGAAATGTTCCCATTTATGCATGAAAGCGACCCACTTCCTGGGTTGTAAAAAACTGGCACCCCTGGGGGCAACTGAGGCATTTCTCAGGCCACCATGGCATGTCTCAAACGGTTGTGCGAGTTTTTTTGCATTTGTAAACAAAATTTTTGCGTTAAAAAGTATCGTTGGCCGGATTTAACGTTGTGTGCCATCGTAGCTAAGGGTCCATGTATCAGCAACATTTCTACAAGGGCAGGACTCCATGTTTTCCATCGGTGGCATCCCTGCCCAAATTTGCGGTTGTATATCTCGGTAAGTACTGATCCAAAATTTTTTTTTATTTTTTTACCACAGAAAAATTCCCCATTTAGCTTAATTTTTTTTTTTTTTAAAATATTTAGAGCCTGGCAGTGAAAAGTAGATCTTGCTTGGACGTTTTAAAAGGGTTTAAATGATTTAATGTTGTAGACACATTACTGTTTTCCAAAGTGAAGAATGATAAATTTGAATAGTAATATCTTTGAGGTATATCAAAATTTGTTATTTTTTAATTACATTACCTAAAAAGAATACTCCATTCTTGAATGCACAGCAACACAGAAAATGACCTAGCCTGTCTTTGTAATACTCATTTGGTAAATTGTTATTGTTTACAAAAGTTTTTTACCACTGAATATGGTATAACCTTGGTAATAAAACCCACAAGTTGGGTTTGAAAGACAGAAGCAAACATTGACAAAATTTTTAGAAAAAAAGTTTCGGGCCAAAACCTTTATCACTTCTAACATACAGAGGTAGAAAGACTTTAATATAGGCGGAGAGTGAGGTTGACGCCGTAAACTGAGGAATGTAAAAAGAACAAAGAACTGGAACACTGAAAGGCCTACTGGGCCCCTGTGGGCAGTTCCTTATAAAACAACCTTTCCTATGATAGGACAGGTAGACGATGAAATCATGGACTCCTGTGTTGTTGGGTTGGTGCTGCTTAAAATTCATGTATCAAGTGTTTTTGAAATTTTGTGTTTCATGTTTCGTTCTTTGTCGGTGAGGTGATTAGGGGGCTTCTAGGCACCGTGGATTGAGGTTTGGTTTGGTGAGAACGATTTTCCTCATTCCAGTTCATAATTTCCCCCTGGATCTTGTGGAGGACACAGGCGTACCTTAATATCTCTGTTAGAGCATTTTGTGTCATTCGGGGACTGCAAGACTTGCCTGTCTCGCTTACATATTTCTCGGGACAGAACCCACAGGGAATAGTGTAGACGCCTGCTGTAGAAGTTAGAGGTGTGGACCTGCGTTTCGTAGTGAGGTCTTTGATAGATGATGTGTTTATGGTGGAAACGTTGATGTTACTCATAGCAACTGCCCGGCGAGTATTCGTGGCAACATCGCCACATGGAAGTACTACGAACAGGGCCGGATTACCGCAGAGGCAAACTAGGCATTTGCCTAGGGCCCCGCGCATTTGGGGGCCCCGCGGTCCAAGGGGTTCAGGGGCTCATCCAAGACTGCGCACATGGTGCAAGTGCAAAGGGGTCCCTACCTAAAAAGTTCAAGTGTTTGGAGAGTAAAATTGATTTTTAAAAATTAATCAAAACAAAAATAAATAATGAAATAAAATAAAATAAAAATAAATAAAGCTAACCATAGATGGCAACACTCAACACGCCTTTGTTTACATCAGAACAGCTGTGTTTTCCCGCTAATGGGTGAGTATGGGAGATTCCTCTCCAATTTTCTGTAGTAATTACACGTTATCTAGACTTGTACTGTGACAAATTAACTGAAGTGTTGTTGATAGACATTGATGTGTATGGATAAATGTTTGTTTTCACCTCTAAATGTTAAGGGAGGTACCTGATAGGGTTACTTGACCAGTAAAGACGCATGGACCAGTAAAGACACATTTTTGGTAAAAATACTATAAAGAAAAACCTAAAAATGCAAACTGACTTCCGTTTGTAGGTTTTAAAAGCACTTTATCCTGTCTTTAAGTCTTTATCATTTCAATAACAGATCTCAATTGAATGATGTTCTACATCACTTCCGTCGCAAATGCTTAGTTTTCAAGTTGCGACGGAAGTGATGTAGAACATCAATTAATTTACTACATATTTCCCCAGAAACACATAGCCACATCAGAAAATCGTTGGTTTGGGTGAAACTGAAAATTGTACCTGCATTCTTTAATTCTCATGTCCTTATCTATGGTGGTAGGCCATATATCATGCAAAACATAATGATTAATTTAGTTATGAAAATGGTAATATGAATACCATTGTGCATTGTTCTTGGACTCAGTATTTATTTATTTATTTATTTATTTTATTTAAAAATTTGAGCACACATACAGAGGTACAACAAATACAGGTAAGAGCAGTATGCCAAAGCCACTTATACTATGCATAGCATTACGGGGCTGGCTTAAAATTAACTTAAGATTAACAAAGGGCAATGATGAAATCAGTGATAAAACATTAATGTAAACAGGTTACTATAAAGCACAAGTGAGTATTACAAAGACGGGTCTAGGGTTGTTGCATTGCTGACATTCAGTAGAATGGAGTATTCTGTTAGGTAGTGTATTTAAAAAATAATAAAGTTAGATTGGATTTTAGGTTTAACTTTTATGTGAATAATTTGAGAAACTTTAAGAATACAATTTATAAGGTTCAGTTATTCTATTTATTTTGGTTTTGGGTGAGTAAGTGATCTTTGAGAAGAGACTTGAATTTATAAACAGGTAGTTTTTTTTCTTTTATATTTACAGGTGATGAATTCCAGATTTTGGGCCTTTTAGTGCATTGAGTTTTTACATAGTGTGAGATGACACGAGAAATCAAAGAGTGATCTGTGCCTTGTGTTATGGCATGTGTTTCTGTTGAGGTTGGCAAGGAGATGTTTTGAGGGGGGGGTTTAAATATCAGAGTTAAGTGTTCTATGTATGTAATAGGTGCAGTAGTAAGTATGGTGTTTTGTATGGTGAGGAGGTTTAGTGATAGAATTTTGGTGGAGTGTGCGCCTATAGTGAAAAATTTTTATCATTCTAACTGGCAGCCTTTTTTTGGGTAATTAGTGGTCTGAGATGGTTACTTGTTGTTGAGCCCCATGCACAAATTTCCATGGGTGAGATAGGGGTAAATAAGAGAGTGATATAGGGCCAGGAGGCTGACTGTGGAGCATAGAAACCGTATCTTCGTAGTATGCCAACAGTCTTGGAAATTTTCTTAGAAATTTGTTGTATATGTGTATGAAATTTGAGTCTATTATCAAGGTGGATTCCTAAAAATTTTCCCTCTGTTAGTTTTTGTGAAAAGGTATCCGTTTATCATTATGTTAAGAGGGACATCTGTAGCTCTGTTAAGAACTGAATGAAGTAGGTTTTGTCAATGTTTAGTGTAAGTTTGTTATTTTCTCATCCGGGTAGATATTTTCGGTAATTCGGTATTTACAGTATTGGCTAGGGGAAACTGGGCTCGGTGGGAGAAGACGTATGAAAGTGTCATCTGCAAATAGTGTGGGTTTGAGTAATTGCGAAGCATTTGGTAGGTCTTTTATGAATAGGAGAAAGAAAGAAGCCAAGGACACTTCCCTGTGGGACACCAACGTAATTTGGGTTTTGTGCAGAGGAGTTTGCCCCATTTGCATACACATATTGGCTTCTGTTGCTGAGGTATGACTTGAGGTAGTTGAGGGTGCCCTCTTATACCATAGTGTGACAATTTTGCGTGGAGCAAGTCATGGTCAACTGTATAAAAAGCTTTACGTAAGTCAATGAAGATCCCCTTGGGACTTCTTTTTTCTCTATTGCAGTGTATATATGTTCTAGCTGTGTATAATAGCATCATTAGTATTTTTTATTAGGCCTGAACCCAAATTGGCAGGGGTTGAGTATGTTTTGGGAAGATAAGGTAGGAGTAGATCGTTTATGAATTAATTTTCGAAGATTTTTGAGAGGGGGTGTAAGTTGGATATTGGCCTATATTTTATTCAACTCTGTTTGGTCTCCTCCTTTGTGGATCGGGGTGACCCTTGCTATTTTGAGTACTGTAGGGAAGGTGGGGGATTCAATGGATTTTTTAAAGAGTGTTGCAATGATTGGTGATAGCACTTGTGACACTTTTTTGTATATAAAGGGTGGTAAGGTATTTAAATCTCCTGCCTTGTTTTTAGTGTGTTGATAATAAGGGAGACTTCTTTATGGGTTAGTCGGAGCTAGGAACAGTTTTGTTCGGGTAGTTGCCGGGTGAGGTGTCATTTGGGGGGGTATCTGAGCTTGGGATTTTATTGGCAAGGTTTTGTCCTATAGTGGAGAAGAAATCATTGAGTCTGTTTGCTGTTTCTGTTGGTGGGAGTTGGGGTTCATCTGATTTTGCTAATTTTATTTCACTATTTCGTGATATCTTTTTTGTTCCTAGAATTTCTGATAGGGTTTTCCAGGTCTTTTTTATATCACCTAGTAAGTTGGATAAACTGTTCTCATAATACAATTTTTTTGCCCTTCTTATCAGGGTGGTTAGGAATTTACGAGTAACGTTTTGTTTGGTCTCTGGTTATGTGACCCATTCTGTACTGTTTTTTCCATATTGGTGTTTTGTATTTATGGATTTGAGAATGCTGGGTGTTAGCCAGGACTGTTCAGTTTCCCCTTAGCTGTCATCTGTTTTTGTTTTTTAGGGCAGTGCTTGTTATAGAGGTATTGGGTCTTTTTTAGAAAATTAAATTAATACATTCATCAATATCTGTATAGATTTCTAGCTCAGTGTGGGCCCGTCAATGTTTGCTACTGCTGTTGTGAAGTTATTAATGGCTGCCTCATTGTGAAGTCTGAAGGTGACTTTAGTATGTCTTGGGGTAATTTACCAAGAGTTGTTATGAGGAAAGTCGGGGAGTGGTCTGTGGTATTAAACTGTAATTTTTGCCTGATTTTAAAGGGGATATGGTGTTGGTCCAATGTGGTCAAGTAGGGGAAACACTAGTCTCTGTTACTCTTGTAGGTTTTGTTCTGTTGGTACAACATACAGTTACTCATTTTGTTTTGAATTCAGTAACGTGTGGTCCTGGTCTTGCAGGAGATTTATAAATTTAAGTCACCTGAGAGTAGTAAGTGATCTTTGTTCATGCGTGCATCAGTTATCATACTTCCCAGGTTTTGACTAAATTGGCTAAGTTTACTGTGGAACTTTTGTAAATGTTTATCAATGTGGAGGTTTTTGTAGGTATTTGGATTTGAATTTGGCTATTATATATTCCCCATTTTTCATTCCCTTGTGCAAGTATTAGTGATACTTTTTAGTTTGGGCTGAGTAGTATATGGCTGTGCCACCCCCTTGTTGTCTGGCCTACAGTTGTGTATGGGGTGTGTAACCAGGAATGGCATAGACATCTGTACTATCAGGCTTTAGCCAGTTTCAGTTAGTGTAATATGGACATATTGGCATGTAAGGAATTTAGTAATGCTATGAGGTCATTGTAATGCTTGCTTAAAGATCTGATATTGTAGTTATAGATAGTTATGTTGTTGTTGGCACTGAGAAGTGCCTTTGATTGTTCTGCAGTGTAGTAATTACAGTAACTTTTGATCATTTAAGTCTTAAATAAGAGATTGGTATCGGATCAATGCTTGTAATCATAAGATTTGTAGTGAATTATAGTTAGAATTAAGTATAAAAAAAAGTAAATAGTCTTAAGCTAACAAATAAGCACCTGAATTATTTAACAAATGTAAAATAATGAGCTAAGGTAGTTTTTTTTTTTAAACTAAAATAAAGGAGACATATAAAAGGGACTAATACAAATATAGTGATGATCAAATAATGGGGCTTGGGAATTGATAGTAGGTAGTACTAAAAAAGGTAATTCCTTTAAAGTTAGAATTATAGTATAAAATAATAATATAAAAGGGGCAATATAAGTTGTGGTGAACAATAAAGTGGGAATCAAATAATGAGCTTTGGAAATAATGGGAAAATTGTGAAATTATTCTACTTTAGCACCTGAGATTTGCACCTTGATTATTTTTAACAATTGTGAATATATAAACTAGGGGAGTTATATAAAGCTAAAATAAAGGAGAAAATATATAAGGGACTAAAATTTAAGTAATGGTAACAAAGTTAAATGGACAGGTGGTCACTATGAAATAATATTGGTTTAGGAGTAAGATCTGATTTGTAATATTAAATAAATTGAGCATTTTTTTGCACAATAAAAGTAAAAAAAATGAGGTAGTTGGTACTAGCTAGCAAAAGATAGTTTTGGTACTTGCAAAAAAGTAATTGGAATATACACTAATTGCATACACAATGAAAAGTGACTAAAAAAACAAGTAGTGATAAACAAAATTAAATGGACAGGTAAGAATAATGAATATTATTAATTTGGAGTAAGATTTGACTTGTAGTTTAAAATTATGAGCAATTAATAGCAGTAAGAAAGAAGTATAGAGTATTGGAGGTAGTTGGCATTAGCTAGTGATGAAAAATAATAAAAATAATTATTATTTCTGTTTAAGTAAATTGGAGATCAAGGAGGATGAATTAGTAAAATATTTGTAGCCCAAATCACTAACCTAATCTATGGTAAAAGTTCTGTATATGACTCCTTTCTTGTAACGTTTTGAATTTTTAGATGCGCAGATAGAGGAAAGGGGACTACAAGGGCCATATCCCCCCAACTGACAGAAAAACAATTAATAATAATTAAAAAATTAATAATAATTGATAATGAAAAATTTGTATTTGCATGATTACAGACAGTGATACATCCTCATTGTGGCATCTCGTGAACGTGATGTTGGATGTTCTTATGCGAGTGGGTCACTGAAAAGAAAGAAGAAAATTCAAGAAGAACAGAAAAAGAAAGATGTAGGAAGCTGCAGAAAGATCACAGACATGCTCATGAAAGCAGTTTCTGATGTTACCAGTACAGTTGAATCTGCAGATACGTCAGATCATACAGGAAGCCCTCCCTCTATTATTTCTCAGCCAGCATCTACTTCTTTTGTGTCTCCTCTCAATGTCTCAGCGGACATTTCATCCACAGGATTTGTCTTAAAAGATCCTGCCTCATGGCCAAATGTAATCCCAGATTCTCTACATGATGCTTTCATTGCAGAAAACTTCAGTCAAACTCTGAACATTGACTTTAGGAAATCAGCAAGGATTTATGATGATGGAAGTCGTCGTTGTTTAAAGTCATCTATGTTTTATAGGAAGCTTCCCAAATTCAGAAACTGTGAAAAGATCATGGATGGTATACTCTGAAAGCTCAGGAAAAAGTGTACTGTTCAGCATCCCAAGCTATTTTCTACCAAAGAAAATACCATCACACGGGGGTTTCAATGACTGGAAAAATTCCAAGCTTTTCGAGGAACATGAAAACAGCACCACTCACAGGAGCTGCATTTTAGCCATGTATTTCGTGCACAGAAAAAAAGCTTATTGGATTCTCATTTGGAAAATCAAACTGAAAAAGAGTGCACTTATTGGAGAAAAGTTCTAGAAAAAGTTGTTGCTGTTGTAAAATTCTTAGCTCTAAGAGGACTTGCTTTCCGTGGAGAAAATGAGGTTTTTGGTTCGGAAAACAATGGCAATTTCCTGGGGATCATAGAACTGTTAGCACAATTCGATCCATTCTTAGCAAATCATGTGTCACACCTTGGGAATGCAGGAAGAGGCACTGTATCTTACATGTCATCTACTATATGCAATAAATTTATTGAACTGATGACTAAGAAGGTCCTCAATAACATCATAGCAGCTGTGAAAACTGCAAAATACTTTGCAATAAGTGTAGATTCAACACCAGATATTTCACATACAGATCAATTGACATTCATTGTTCGCTTTGTCGACTCCAGTGGTAAGCCTGTAGAGCGCTTTATAAAATTCATTCCTCTTTCAGGCCAGGATGGAGAAACAATGATGAATGTAGTACTGGATACTCTGCTTGAACATGATCTCTCTATTATGGATTGCCGTGGCCAGGGCTACGACAATGCAAGTAACATGTCGGGTAAATATAATGGATTGCAAGCCCGTATCAAGAAAATCAACCCACTTGCTGAATATGTGCCCTGCTCAGCACATTCTCTTAATCTTGTTGGGTCATGTGCTGCGGAGTGTTGTGTCACTGCAGTTTCATTTTTTGGACTTTTACAAGCACTCTTTAATTTTTTCTCTGCTTCAACGCATCGGTGGAGTATACTCAAGTCAACCATTCAGGAGATGTCATCAAATCATTATCAAAACAAGGTGGTCAGCGCAGCATGATGCAACACATGCTTGAAAGACAGCTTTGCTGAAATACGTTCTGCTTTGATCCAAATAGCAGAGGATGAAGACCAGACAGCAACTACAAGAAGCGAAGCAGCCAGCTTAGCATCAAAAATGGAAGATTTTGATTGGCCTTACTCTGTGTGCTTTGGGACTGTATACTGGAACGGTTAAATGCCACGAACAAGACACTTCAGAAAATTGAAATTGAAATGGCTACTTGTGCTAACCTCTATGCAGGCTTAGGTGAATTTGTTAGCTCACTTCGCAATGAGAAGCTTTTGAAATGTTTGAAAAGAAAGCTAAACTGCTGGTGAAAGACTACTGTTTACCGGGCTGATCATCAGCGGTCAAGGAAGAGGAAACGCAATTTTGAAGAGCCAGACAATGAAATTGTGTTGCTACCAAGGCAGAAATGTAAGACAGCTACATACTTCGTCATTCTGGATTCACTGATTACAGAATTGGTGAAAAGAAAAGAAATCTACCAGAATCTCAATGACAAGTTTGGATTTCTGTTCAAAATTACTGCTATGCCAGATGCAGAATTGAGAGAAGCTGCATTAAAGTTGCAACAACACCTTTCAGCAGATGTTCAGGACACATTTGTTGAAGAAATAGTTCATTTTTCTGGGTATATGAATCAGATTAAAGCTCCACCTGAAAAATGTGAGCCCTCAGCTGCTTTGAAACATTTAAGAAATGCAGGTATCTCAGAAACCTTCCCTAATGTTGACACAGTGTATCGCCTTTACCTAACACTTCCATCTTACTATCATATTATAACCAAGACATTACCATTATTCATTGTTCTTACCTGTCCATTTAATTTTGTTTACCACTACTTGTTTTTTTAGTCACTTTTTATTGTGTGTGCAATTAGTGTATATTCCAATTACTTTTTTGCAAGTACCAATACTATCTTTTGCTAGCTAGTACCAACTACCTCCTTTTTTTTGTTTACTTTTTATTGTGCAATAAACTGCTCAACTTATTTAATATTACAAATCAGATCTTACTCCTAAACCAATATTATTTCATAGTGACTATCTGTCCATTTAACTTGTTTACCATTACTCAATTGTAGTCCCTTATATATTTTTTTGTCCTTTATTTTAGCTCTATATAACTACCTTAGATCATATATTTGCAATTGTTAAACTAATCAAGGTGCTATTCTCAGGTGCTAAAGTTAATAAGTTCACTATTTTGCCATTATATTCCAAAGCTCATTTATTTGATTACCACTTTATTCTTCACCACAACTTATATTAGTCCCTTTTATATTATAATTTTATATTATAATTCTAACTTTAAAGAATTACCTTTAAAGTACTACCTACTATCATATTCCCAAGCTCCATTATTTGATCATCACTTTATTTGTTCACCACAAATTATTTTAGTCCCTTTTATATTGTCTCCTTTATTTTAGCTTTAAAAAACTACCTTAGCTCATTATTTTTTACATTTGTTAAATAATTCAGGTGCTATTTTTTTTAGCTTTAGAATATTTACTTTATTTTTTACTTAATTCTAACTATAGATTCACTACAAATCTTATGATTACAAGCATTGATCCTGATACCAACCTTTTATTTAATGCTGTAATTACTACACAGCAGAACAATCAAAGGCACTTCTCAGAGCCAACAACAACATAACTATCTTTAACTACAATATCAGAACTTTAAGCAAGCATTATGATGACCTCCTAGCATGTTGTCTGGCATTTATTGCATATTTTATATGCTCTGATAATAATACTTGTGGAGCCGGGTGGAGGGACAACATTACGTTTTCTCTGTTTAGCCATCAGAGAAAACGTGTATGAATCTGCGTTTGGCCCAGCCACTCCCCCACTCCGCTTTTGTTTACAATTTTCGGCATGAATTATTCATTACTTCTACCTTCGTTTATTATGGCATCTAAAGGTAGTTGTTAGAAATGATTAAATTCAGTGAACAAGGCATGTCGATGTTAATAATATGGCTCTGGGCCACAGTGTAGGTAGCTGGTAGGTGTAGCCCAGGCTACACCTACCGGCTACACCTACCAGCTACCTACACTGACTTTATACAAATAAATACTACTCACCTCTCTTCCTATATTAACCCCTTCAGGGTCCAAGGCCAAAATCTGAAGTGGTGCTCCAGTGTCCAAGAAATTTTGAAAAAAAAAAAAATTATTTTTTCTTACAGAATTAAAGAGTATGTTTTTGTGAAGGTAATAAGAAAAAAAAAGTTTTTTCTGACCAGTACTTGCCGAGATACAGCGGTGGGAAGTTGACCCAAAATGACCGGGTGGCGGCAACATCAGTGACTTCCGCAAAATCCCATTTTTTTATTTTATGTTTTTTATACTTTTTTCTTTTCTTTTCTAATTTTTTTCTTTTTCTAATAACATTTGTGGCCTGTGAGACCAGTATAATGTATATTGTATAAGTGTACACTCATTGCATTCAACACAATAACTGCACTAATTTGTTTATCATTATATTGCTTACAAAACTTGTTTACAAGTTTATTGTAAACAAAATGATGAAAATATTAGTGTGGTTATTGTGTTGAATACAACGGTACCATATAGTACCATATGGTACAACGGTGCCATAGGGTGCAATTGTACCATATGGTACAATGGCACCATATGATACAATGGTACCATATGGTACAATGGCACATTATTCCTGATTATTCCTGACAATATCAAGGACTACATCGTTGCTCTAGAAAATGAAATCAAAGATATCAAAGCAACACTCGAGCGACGAGAATCCAAGATAACCAACCTCGAGAACAAGATCCAAAACCTTGAAGAGAAGATTACATCAGGAAGTGTTGACGCAGAAAATACTCTAAAAGCAGCTATAGCCAGTCACACTGAGCAAATAACAACAATAAATATGAAGGTTGAAGAAGCAATCAAGGACTGGAATCAGAACATGCACACTCGACTAAATGAATACCTTGATTTCCAAGACGACAAAACTGAACAAGATAAGTTGTCTGATGCAGTTATAATAAACAGTCCACACATTCCTAGTGACATAACACAAGCACAGTGCAAAGAAACTGCTATCAGGATAATACAGAACCACGTACAAGTCATCGTGCAAAACAATGAAATCAAAGAAACACGTTTGCTAGGAAAACCAGGAAGTAAACACAGTATAATGATCAGACTTCATTCATACGATAAAAGAAAGGACCTAATTAAATCAGCAATTACAATGAAAAATGGAGTGTACATAAATGAGTGTCTAACAAAAAAAACGTCAAAACCTTCTGTTCAGGCGGAGAAAACTTAACCCTTTGACTGTCGAAGGGCCCAATCCTGAAGTTGCTCCTGGTGTCGCAAAATATTCGAAAAAAAAAAATTATTTTTTCTTATGAAATGATAGAGAATCTTTTCCCGATTGTAAAGACACCAAAAAAATGAAATTTGATGGAAAACTGACGGAATTACGCTCTCGCGAAGTTAGCGACTTCGGCGATTTTTAAAAATCGGCAATTTCGCCCAATTTGAGCCCTATTTTCGGCTAATTCCGTTATTCCAGTCAACCAAACTCATAACTATTTCTTCAGAACTCTATTTTTTCTATCGATTGAGCACAAGAAACTGCCCATTTACCGATTTCAACTACCCAATAACATGGTCAGAAATTTGCAATTTGGCCAATTTCACGAAAATTAAAAAATATGACAATTTCAAAATAAGGTCCAGAATGAACAATGCAGACATTCCTGGCTCTAAAATAAGATTTTCTTTGTTCATCAGTCATGTCTCCAGGTCCCTGTGATATTACTCTTGCTTTTTTATTTTGAAATTTTATTCAAACAAAAAATAGAAGATTTACTGTTATGCAGACTACTGCAATACTGTAATAATTGTAAAAATTACATCAACCCATTCATGACTGCGTATTAGAATGGCTATTTGGACATTTATTGGACAATGACATCATTTGTTTACTTTTGAACATCGGCAAAAATCAAACATTTCCTGTACTTTGTGCTCCATTTCCAGGTTCTTTTTATAGTAAAATTAATCAAAATCACCTCCAATACTATAATATAGTTTCCATTCTATCAAATGAGACCATGAAAACGAGAATACAACCACAAATACTATACGAAAATAGACCACAAATTCGGCATTTTAATTAAAAAAAACGGTCGGAGTTTTTTTTTTCTCATTATGCACTGCGTGCTCCAGGATTTTTTTTATGTGGTGCACACTGACCACACAGACCCATTCTCTCACATGTGGGCCTACTAGCTTTCTCCTGCCTGATTTGAAGCCGCTAGAATTTATGAGTATATATACGTCAAACACGGTACCTCACAAACGTATATATACGGCCGCGACAGTCAAAGGGTTAAACAGGAAAACAAAATACATCAGTGTTTCATGTGAGATGGGAAAATACTAGTAAGGAAAACATCAACAGGACAACAATATACCATCTCAAATGAACATGATTTCTCTACCTTCCTTAGAAAAGCTGACATTTCTGTAACAGATTAGATAAGTGCCCTTAATACATATATACGTGTGGTGCATATAGTATACGTTACTATTATATTGTGCATTATTATTTTTATTATTTTTCATCACTAGCTAATCCCAACTACCTCCAATACTCTATACTTCTTACTGCTATTAATTGCTCATAATTTTAAATTACAAGTCAAATCTTACTCCAAATTAATGATATTCGTTATTCTTACCTGTCCATTTAATTTTATTTATCACTACTTGTTTTTTAGTCACTTTTCATTGTGTATGCAATTAGTGTATATTCCAATTACTTTTTTGCAAGTACCAAAACTATCTTTTGCTAGTTAGTACCAACTACCTCATTTTTTTTTTTTTTTTTTTTTTTTTTTTTTTTTTTTTTTTTTTTTTTTTTACTTTTACTTTTTATTGTGCAATAAACTGCTCAATTTATTTAATATTACAAATCAGATCTTACTCCAAACAGAGTTGAATAACTATAGGCCAATATCCAACTTACACCCTCTCTCAAAAATCTTCGAAAAATTAATTCATAAATGAATCTACTCCTACCTTTTCTCCCAAAACATACTCAACCCCTGCCAATTTGGATTCAGGCCAAATAAAAATACTAATGATGCTATTATACACATGCTAGAACATATATACACTGCAATAGAGAAAAAAGAAGTCACACTGGGGATCTTCATTGACTTACGTAAAGCTTTTGATACAGTTGACTATGACTTGCTCCACGTAAAATTGTCGCACTATGGTATAAGAGGGCACTCCCTCAACTACCTCAAGTCATACCTCAGCAACAGAAGCCAATATGTGTACGCAAATGGGGCAAACTCTTTTGCACAACCAATTACAGTTGGTGTCCCCCCAGGGAAGTGTCCTTGGCCCTCTTCTCTTTCTCCTATACATAAATGACCTACCAAATGCTTCACAATTGCTCAAACCCACACTATTTGCAGATGACACTACATACGTCTTCTCCCACCCGAGCCCAGTCACGCTAGCCAATTCTGTAAATACCGAATTACAGAAAATATCTACCTGGATGAGGACTAACAAACTTACACTAAACATTGGCAAAACCTACTTCATTCAGTTTGGTAACAGAGCTACAGATGTCCCTCTTAACATAATGATAAATGGATCACCTATCACAAAGCTAACAGAGGGAAAATTCTTAGGAATCCACCTTGATAATAGACTCAAATTTCATACACATATACAACAAA
>NC_069414.1:1679410-1698249 GCF_026875155.1 Cherax quadricarinatus | reverse complement strand
AATCAACGACCTTTACTCAGACCGCACGATCTTACACCAAACAACCACCAGTTACTCAAACTGCACTGATCTTCCCCCAACAACGACCTGTTACTCAGACCGCATTGATCCTTGCACCCAACAACGACCAGTTACTCAGACCACACTGATCCTTACACCCAACAACGACCAGTTACTCAGACCGCACTGATCCGTACACCCAACAAAGACCTGTTACTTAGACCGCACTGATCCTTACACCCAACAACGACCTGTTACTGAGACCGCATTGATCCTTACACCCAACAACGACCTGTTACTCAGACCTCACTGATCCTTACACCAAACAATGACCTGTTACTCAGACTGCATTGATCCTTACACCCAACAACGACCTGTTACTCAGACCACACTGATCCTTATGCCCAACAGTGACCAGTTACTCAGGCTGCATTGATCCTTACACCCAACAATGACCAGTTACTCAGACTGCACTGATCCTTACACCCAACAACGACCAGTTACTCAGACCGCACTGATCATTACACCTAACAACGACCAGTTACTCAGACTGCATTGATCCTTACACCCAACAACGACCAGTTACTCAGACCGCATTGATCCTTACACCCGACAACGACCAGTTACTGAGACCACAGTGATCCTTACACCCAGCAGCGAGCAGTTACTCAGACCGCACTGATCCTTACACCCAACAGTGAACAGTTACTCAGACTGCATTGATCCTTACACCCAACAACGACCAGTTACTCAGATCGCATTGATCCTTACACTTAACAATGACCAGTTACTCAGACCGCACTGATCCTTACACCCAACAATGACCAGTTACTCAGACCACATTGATCCTTACACCCAACAACAACCAGCTGCTCAGACAGCATTGATCCTTACACCCAACAACGAACAGTTACTCAGACCGCACTGATCCTTACACCCAACAACGACCAGTTACTCAGACTGCATTGATCCTTGCGCCCAACAACGACCATTTACTCAGACCGCACTGATCCTTACACCCAACAACGACCAGTTACTCAGACTGCATTGATCCTTACGCCCAACAACGACCATTTACTCAGACCGCACTGATCATTACACTCCACAACAAACAATACTGTCACTACAGCGTGCCTCGTTGTGCTCTGGGTTTTCTCGTGTTTTCACGGTCGCTCTTACGTGCTAGAACTTTAATTTGTGCCATCAATCCTATACGATACCTCCCTCTAGCTCCTGGAACCAATCTTGGACGGAAAACATTATAGACTGAGTCAAAAAAGGAGAATTAGTGTGCACTACCTAGCAGAGTTTACTGCCAGAGGGGAATCATAGGCCTGTGTGCCATGTGCAAAACAATAATAATAATAGAATTTTTCTTTGTCAGAGGAAAGACAAGTCTCCCTGATAACATTGTGTATACATAGTGTATAGTGTATACTACAGTGGCTCCCTAGTATATAGATGATAAAGGCTAAAGTGTCATTTGAAAACAGGTGAATTTGCAAATGAAATGATAAGCCTACAGAGGCACGTGCCAGAAGTCGCCAGAAACTTACCAACACAGGTCAGCTGATTTAATAATCTTTCTGGCCTGCTAATTTACTCGCATATAATCTAGTGATACCAGTGAATAGCAGAATACAGTGTTGTAGTAGCAACTAACCAGTATTATAATGGTACTTATTGGAGTGGAGTGACTTCCATTAGTTTCTTTTTTCTTGAAATACCAGACGTATACTGTGAATTTCATATAACCTGTAGTTACCAGTGCTCGCAATATACACAACGAGAAGCAATTATTACTACAGAAAAAGCGTCCTTCTGCCAAAATTTCCACCAGTCAACTATAGTGATAATATAGCATTTATTGTGGTGAAGACGAAAAAAAACTAGAAAAGCTACATACAGCGATTGATAAACAAGGATAGAGGCTCGACCGTTCGTCAATGTAGGAGCTGCCAGCAATCACCGGGTCTTCAACACGCAAGTTATACTTTTGTATCAATCAAATCACATACTACTCGGGTAGATAATTTCCAGTAGATCCTTCATGTGTTAGCCCAAATTACCGACCAGTATGTTTTAAATAAGTGACCCACTGATCAGATCAGACTGGTTCCGAACCCTTGACTGGTCCGCACCCTTGACTGGTTTCAAACAGATTCGTTGGACAATAAAGCAGACTGTAAACGGATGGGGTTGTAGGCGCCCTTATCAAACACAAACAATAAATATAAAACAGGAACGAAAAACGGTAAGCCCGTCCGATATACAAGTACAGTTAGAAATAGAAATACAAATAGCTAGAGCTTCATTTAAGGAGGTTATTAATAGAGTATTCAAGAGGTTGCTAGTAGAATTTTCAGTTAATCAACCATTCAAATCATTATGAAGCTCTGTGTAGTCCCGCAGTCAATCAAACAAAAAAACGGGCTTTCCACATGGATAAATTGTCATTTTTGTGGAAATTGGCGTCATGCCCCTTGTGCAGATATCCAAGAACTAGCTACAGCAGTATTAAAACAGGAAGTATTTTTGGGTATGCCCAAATGAGATAAATCTGTGGACTAAAAACACATTGATATTAAAAGAGGATAACATCAAAGCTGCTTTCATAAAAAAACCTGGAAGCTTTCTACAACAGATGGGAACAAAAAAAGTCTGGCTGATGGTACTGCCCATGATACGGCCATGTAGTCAAAAAACTGTAAGGCTGGAGGTGATGTCCTGGTAGTAAGTAAATGTGGGGATGATAGTGCTGTCCTGGGAGACAGTAATGGTGAAGCTGGAAGTGCTGTCCTGGGAGACAGTAAGGGTGAAGTGGAGGTGCTGTCCTGGGAGACAGTAATGGTGAAGCTGGAGGTGCTGTCCTGGGAGACAGTAATGGTGAAGCTGGAGATTTTGCCAGGTAGTCGGGAATTATACGCAGGAAGGAATACATATAAATGACCTCATAGGGGACAGGAGCCGTAGTGGGGAACAAGTTTTAGTCAAAGTTTAAGATAAAACCAATATTGCAAACTAGAAATACCACAGGAAATAGCAAACAAGAGGACTTTCCCCTAGCAATAGTGAGGATATATTTCCAAAAAAACTGGTGGGAGCTCCATTGTTGGTGCAAGGGAGAATAGGAATAAGACAGGTAAAAATGCACCAACAGGGAATACAGTCACAGAAACCCAAGGCAAACGGAAAAACCAAGCCGGCACTTACATGCACTTGGGTATCTGCAGACATGGGGAAATCTGGAAAAAAAAGGGGGGGACGGCAACAACCCCCCAAAAATGCGTGCCCATATGAAAAGGGAAAATAAAAAAACTCCCTTCCTGTAAGCTTTTTCACCCTGAAATGTGTACCCCAGTACAGGAAAAACTGTGCAAAATTTAAATCCAGGCACACCATCTAAAGTGGAAAAAAATTACAAAACACCATGGGGGAAAAACCGGGGTAGCCACAGCCCTCAAGGGAGATGTTTTTTATGCCGGGAAGGGGAAAAAATACTGGCAGAAATGGCAGAAATCGTACACCAAATCCAGTCATTCCGGGAGGGGAAACCCACAGCGTTTGGCCTCCACTCCATACCAACAGTACAGATACTAATCCCGGGGGAAAAAAAAAACACCCCCCCCCCGCCCAAACCAATCCCACCATCCGATGAATTCTTTTGAAAATATACGGGTCAAAACCACAACAAACAACAAAATACCTTTCAAAAGGGACTGCTTTCACTAAACCCACAAAAAGGGGTCACGTGGAAAACAAAATAGGACCCAGGTTCAACCTATACAGAGTACAGCGTGAAACAGGCAAAAGGGGGGGGTTGGCCTTACATTGCAAGTACTTGTTTGCAAAAACTGCTTAATGCCTCAAATGATGTTTACCTGGAGTTTACCTGGGGGGATTTTTCCGGGGGGGTCAACGCCCCCGGGGCCCCGGGTTGAACCGGCCCCTGGGGGATCAGAGCCTGATAAACCCAGGCGTTGCTTTTGGGCTGCACGCAAACCAACATACGAGCCACGCCCGGCTACCCGGGAAATGACTTTAGTGTTGTCCAGTGCCCTTGAAGACTGCCCGGGGTCCCGTTGGTAATCCCCCCTTTGTGTCGGGGGGGCATTTTAACAGTCCGGGCCCCCCACACTTTTTTTAGGCTCTTAACGTGCAGTGACACCCCGCTTTTCATTGGGGGGGGTGGTGCATCGTCTCCAATCTTTTGTTTCGTATTGGGGATTTCGTGGGAAGTTTGGGTAACTTTTCCCCCAGGATTTTCCCGGTGTATTAATCATGTATCTCTCCCTCCTGCGTTTTTTTTCCCGGGGAAAACGGTTTTGGAACCTCAAGCGCTCCCAATAATTGGGGGTTTTTTTTCCGTTAGCCGCCGTGAAAAATTCCTGACATTTTCTGGTCGGCAAATTTTTCCTGCCTTGAAAGGGGCTGTTAGTGTGCACAATATTTCCCGCCTAATAAAAAAAGTGACCTGAAGAGGTAACGGGGTTGGTCCCCTAGTTTTGAAAGGGTTTTCATTATCCATCCCGTCATTTTTTTTAGCAATGCGATGATACAATGTTATGGTCTTGAAGGTAATCCCCCGACATGTCACTCCCCGGTCTTTGACGTTGGGGTTTCGCTTATTTTGTGCCAGAATTTTTTTTTGTACTCTGAAAGTTTTAATTTCCTCATTTTTCCCTATTGAGTAATTAAAATTTCTCATCTTGAACTTCATTTTTTTTCGCACCCCACTAAAAATTTTGGTTGATGTCTGCCTGAGTTTTGCAGTGTCTGAAATGGAAACACGTCATGCAGATCCGGGTGTCATCGCAAAGGGAAGCAGGGTGCTGTGGTGACATCCTCTGCTATTGGGATATAAGGATGAAAAAACAAGAGGGGGAGCGATACTGTCCCTTGGGGAAACAGAGCTTTTCACCGTAGCTGCCTCGGATTTTACTCTTTTGACGACTACCTCTTGTTTTTTAGGGGAAATTATAGACCATCGACCGACTTTTCCCTGTTATTCCTTTAGCAGGGCATTTGTGCGCTTTTTACCCATGGTAACTTGCGAAGGTTTTTGCAATCTGTATTATTAATTGCTTTCTTTTGTCTTCTGTGCTTTAGGCCTTTGTCGGGGGTCCAATATTGAGACAGACAGGAGCGACCCTTCTAAACCCATTTGCCCGGGGTTTGTAACTGTGGGTTTAGATGGGGGGGATCTTGCTTCTTGGGACCCTTTCAAAGTTTTTTATGATATGGGATTTAGTGCTATTGGTCTGTATTCTTTGCTGTTGCTTTACTCCCCCCTTGTGAGGGGGGGCTATGTCTGTTTTTTTTTATAATGGGGGACGACCCCGTTCCATGCTCCCTCTCCTGGGGAAAAGGTCGTGATGGGGGCTTCTTGCAGTTCTTGATGAACACGGGTTCCAGGGTTTGGGCCCCCTGGGCAGAGTGCATGGGCATGTCTTTATCCCCTGTTCGAAGTCATTTGGCGTCGGGATAACATCGAGTGGAAGTTTTAAAAAATGGTTAGTAACAACAAACTTCATTACACCTGGGGAAAATGAAGCCATTCTTTTGGAAGAAACATAAACTAGAAGGGTAAATTTTTTTAATGTTCAGTGTAAGGGGGAGCCCATCATTTTGTTCTCAGTTAAATATCTGGAACCCCCTTTTGACCCATGCAGTCAGGAAAATTTGATAGGAACAGTGTAGAAAAGAAACGAATGCCAATGAAGTTCCTGATAGAAAAGCACAGGTCTCCTACTGGGGCTCGCGGGCCCTATGTCACCCTTATAAAAATGCCATAGGGATTACGCTTGCTCTTCGGGTACTTGCCTTGAAAAAAAAACTGAAAGTAGACTGAAAATCACCCGAACAAAATCGAAAGATTCATCCTGGGGTGGGACCAAAAACGTAGGCCGGAGAATTACAGCATTTGGGATATGCTGAATGTTAAGACAGAGTAAAACAACTGAAGCTAAATCATTTTTTATAAAATTGCTCACAAAGGGTTTCCGAATATCTTGCTGTAATTTTGTCAAGTTGGGGAAACCAAAAGCAATCATAGTACTGGGGGGAAAGGGAGCACAATTTGTAGTCCCCACAGTCAGGGGCCCGGGCCAAACACCTTTTATTGTACAGCAAAAAAGGAAGGAACAATACCCACAAAGAAAGGGCCAAGTCATAGTTGAACCTTTTTCAAAAAGACTGCCAAAAAGTGTTTGAAAGAAGCAACAGAAAGGAGGGAATGATTTTCTATTTTTAGCTAAAATACGGTAAATTTTCCTTATCCTAGTAATACCCTCGTATTGTAATAGTCTAATGACCTCGGGTAGTAATAGTTTAATGACCCTCGTATTGTAGATAGCTTAATGACCCTGTGTAGTAGATATTTCTTTTTAGTATGAAATAAGATGTTATCTTCATAAGAAAATAAAAAAAATATTTTTAACCTTTAATTATAATAATAAGGTAAAAGGACCCCAATGGAAATAAGTCACTCTGCTGACTTTTTTTGGGGTTTTCCTAGGCTCCTACCATATCTTTTTTGTTTAAAAATTTAGTAACTGTATTGTGATACCTGAATAAAAATTTTCTTACTTACTTACTTACTTAACCAAAACCTAGTCATTGTGGTATTACAAGCCTCCCGGGTGCAAAAACCCAGCAATTCCCGGAAAAAGCTGTTAAAAATTGACCACGTCTGGGAAAATTTCCAGCTCCTGCACCCCAAAATCTTTCCCTGGGGGGTTTTTCAACTTAAGGCACTTAAAATGGGGAATAAGCAAATAAATTGTTGCAGTTTTAACCCAGGAGGCAGCTCTGAGAAAACCCAAACCCCACATGAGCTTTTAAAAACTCGCACAAAATTCAATTTAAAACACAAATAATAGAGCCTACTAACGGGAATACACTAGACCTCATCTTCACAAAATGAGATCTGATAAAAATGTCACCATATCAAAAACAAAATACCAGATCACAACATAATTGAGGTTCAAACAGTACGTGGAGCCCCAGTCCGACATAAGAGATTTGTCAGAGGGAGCATTCACCAAATTCAACTTCAAACAAAACATAAAGTGGACCAAGTAAACCAAGTCCTAAACCCATATAAAAAGGGAAGATATCAAGCAACACAGACCCCCAAAATGCCTAAAACAATTAACTTGGTGGCACTCGATGTATGCACAAGGCTTATTCCTCAAGAAAAAGGAGAGTAAGTAAAAAAAAAAAAGACGGGTGCTCCCCTTTTCAGGCGACGGGAAAAAAACAGAGGCCCCAAAAGAGGTCAATATATTTAAATGCGTAGGGAGACACTGTCAGAGAAATTTCAAGCATCGAAAATTAAGCTAAAGGATCTTATAGGAGTCAGGGAACGCGGGAAAACTAAAAAACCATAAATGAAATCGAAAGAAACCCCAAAATATTTTTTTTTCCTATGCCAAACAAAGCGAGAACAACGTCCAAATTTTGGGGCCCCACTTAAACAAGATGGGCCTACACAGATGACAGCAAGGAAAAGAGTGAGCTACCAAGCCCCGTATTGACCAGTTTTTTTGCAAAGTTTGCTAACCAGACGGAGTCAAAGACAAAATGCATTTTTTATGAGTGAGCCACAGAATTTGGTTCACACAACCTATCCGATGTTACCCCTGACGCCAAATGCTTCGAAAGGCGAAAAATTAAGCCCAGCACCTGCCCGGGCCAATCATGAACTCCGTGTTCACAAACTGCAAAAGCCCCTTCACGACCCTTTTCCCCCTCCTATGGAGGGGAGCATGGACAGGGGGGTCGTCCCCAGTTACTAAAAACAACAGACATACCCCCCACTCCACAGGGGGGGCAGTAAAAGAAAACACAAAAAACTACAGACTATACACTAACTCCCATACCATAAAAATCTTTTAAAGGGTCCTAAGAAGCAAGATCACCACCCATCTAGAAACCCATAAATTACCAAAAACCCAGGGCAACGGGGTTTAGAACAGGTCGCTCCGTCTGTCTCAAACATTGGTTTACTAAAAGGGCCTAGATGCACAGAAGACAAAAAAATGCAGTGTAATATAACAGACTTTGCAAAAACCTCGACAAGGTGACCATGGCGTAATAGCGCACAAAAACGGGGCTAAAGGGAAAAACAGGAAAAAATCGGTCGATGGATCTTAATTTTTCCTCACTACAGAACACAGAGAGTGTCGTCAACGGTAAAGTCCGAGGCGCTACGGGGAAAAGCCCGTTCCCCCAAGGCACTTTCTCGCCCCATCTTGTTCCCATCCTATATTTTCTAAAGCAGATACTAAGTGTACTAGGGACTGGAAAAGAAAATAAATATTTTTGTATAGAGTAAAAGAGCGAAGAGTGAAAAAAGGGAGGGATTAGGGGGGTACAGGCTGCCAAAAATATATTTATATTTCTTCTTCAATTCCATGAAGAAAAAATAAGTATGGGCTGGAAAAAGGGGAATGGAGTAACAGCGCCCTGGGCTAAAAAACCCAAAAGTTGCCATCCCCAAAAAAATAAATGTCACTATCGCCCCAAGGAAAGGCAACACTGCATACCCCCAAAAAAAAACAGGGAAACACAGCTCTTATTGTAGCGCTCTTAAGTGGTGATATCCAAATTAATCCAGGACCTCAAACTATTGTGCAGAGGCAAAACAGACAGATAAATGACGGTGATAATGGCGGTCTAGTAGCTAGGAAATGAAACCTTAACTCCATATGTAATGCTACATAGGTCAATGTGAGACAATACAGCCATTATTATCTCAAACACTACCAAACAGGTGCATACACTGTACTAAAGTACGAAAAAAACCAACAGAAAAGGCACCTTATGTAAAATGTGTAAGGGGTGGGTGCATGATGGATGTATGTACAATTATAGCAACGGTGCCAAATTCATTTGTGTGTAACAAATGCACTTTGGCACAGTTACCCTTTAGCAGTGATGAAAATTATTTACCTAATTTTAATACAAATGACCCTTTCCCATATATTTGATGATTATGATTGTTTTATGAAAACGGCCTTCACTTTATTCATGTCAATGCAAGATACTTCTTCCTAAATTTGGCAGAGATTAGGATTCTAGCTAACAAAATTGGGGCGGCATTTATAACCATCTCTGAATTTTGGGTTTGGGATGATACGGTGACTGAGGGACAGGTCAAAATAGAAGGTTACAATATAAAACGCTTAGATAGGAACAGAAAGGGTGTTGGAGTATGTGCCTACATTAGAAATGACTTAGCTTACAACCCAAGCCCCTGATTTAAATAACAATAAACTGGAGATTCTATGGTTTGAAGTGCTGCTCCTAAGACCAAACCCATCTTAGTAGGAACTAGTTACCGCCCTCCTACCCAGGACCAGTTCTTAGAAGACTTTCCAGAGTCTTGTCCGGAGTTGAAAACAATTGCGAGACAATAATACTGGGCGATTTCAATATCTGTTTTCAGCAGCAAAATAAGGGGCTATGCAAAAGGTAAAGCAAATTCTAGGATTAAATAGTTACACTCAACTAATTAATACTCCAACCCGGATCACACAGTTCTCACCACCCTAATTGACCACATACTTTGTAACCGCTCTGAGAACATTAGTCAGTCAGAGGCGTCAATTAAACCACAGGTCTTAGTGATCATTTCATCTTTACTGCACCAGGAAAATCACTAGGATAAGGATAGGCCCCTACACAGGACAATAAAAATGAGGTCAACTAGAAACTACAGTAAAGAAACACTGGTAAATAGGCTACACAATTGTGACTGGACAGAGATAACAAGTTGCACGGACGTAAACGATGCCTGGGAAAATTCAAAACAATGTTCACTACCATCCTTGATAATATTGCACCAGTTAAAGAGGTTAGGATTAAACGAAGAACTGAACCCTGGAGACTACTGAGATATTAGATAATATGAAATTCAGAGACCAGCTGCTAAAAAGATTTAAAGCAAACAACAGGATATTGAAAGCACTAAATGAATTCCAAAGGTGAGGAACAGAGTACAGAAACTTTTTAAAAGGAGCAAAGGCAAAGCACTACTGCTCAAAAATAGAAGAGTAAAAGCATAACCCCAGAAAGCTCTGGCAACAACAAAACAGTTGGGGAAATAGCCATAAGCCAGTAGATAGGTCTAAAATAGTACTCACTATCGATAATGAGGTATGCAACGAAACATCTAAGGTGGAAAATTTTGCTTAATTCATACTACACATCTGTTGCATCAACACTAGTAAGTAAACTACCAGCTGCATCAAATACCTTTAACACAGACTCTGATAAGTTTCAAACATTTCAAACAATTACTCAGATATGGTAAACATGAGGAAATTAAATCTTCATCAGAGTACAAAACAAATTCTGGCCACAAAATAGAGCGAAACACCAACGTCAAAGACCTGGGAGTGATTATTCGGAGGATCTCACCTTCACGGACCATAACATTGTATCAATCGCATCTGCTAGAAAAATGACAGGATGGAAAATGAAACCTTAAAAACTAAGGGAGGCCAAGCCCATGATGACACTCTTCAGGTCACTTGTTCTATCTGGGCTGGA
This sequence comes from Cherax quadricarinatus, assembly GCF_026875155.1. Taxonomy (NCBI): domain Eukaryota; kingdom Metazoa; phylum Arthropoda; class Malacostraca; order Decapoda; family Parastacidae; genus Cherax; species Cherax quadricarinatus. The sequence goes on along the minus strand of NC_069414.1, from coordinate 1,687,692 downwards.
ATATTGCTGCACTCTAACAGCACCTTTCAAGGCAGGTGAAATTGCCCGACCTAGAAAATGTACAGAGAACTTTCACGGCGCGCATAAGGGAGAAAAAACACCTCAATTCCCTGGAGCGCTTGAGGTTCTAAACCGTATTCCCTGGAACGCAGGAGGGATAGATACATGATTATATACACCGGAAAATCCTAGAGGGACTATTTCCCGGGAACTTGCACACGAAAATCACTCACTACGAAAGCAAAAGACTTGGCAGACGATGCACCATCCCCCCAAAGAAAAGCAGGGTGTCCCCTAGCACGTTAAGAGACCATACAATAATGTCAGGGGCCCGAGACTGTTCAACTGCCTCCCAGCACACATAAGGGGGATTACCAACAGACCCCTGGCAGTCTTCAAGCTGGCACTGGACAAGCACCTAAAGTCAGTTCCTGATCAGCCGGGGTGTGGCTCGTACGTTGGTTTGCGGCAGCCAGCAGCAACACCCTGGTTGATCAGGCGCTGATCCACCAGGAGGCCTGGTCACAGACCGGGCCGCGGGGGCGTTGACCCCCGAAACTCTCTCCAGGTAAACTCCAGGTTTCCAATAAAGGGGTAAAACCCCCAAAAAGTTGTCAACTAGTAAGTGTATCTCACGACTTTTTTCAAAAAGAACTAAGCAGGTTAAACCCAACTAAGAGCACAGCCCTGATAACACCCGTCTAAGTTCCTAAAAGATGGTGCTTCTGAACTGTCAATCCCTATTGCTCACATAATAAATCTATCAAATCACCACTAAAACCGTACCGGAGGGGTTCAAGGAGGCCAGAGTTACTCCTATCTTCAAAAAAAATAGTAGGTCTGATGTAAGCAACTATAGGCCTGTTAGTATACTCAGTATAATATCTAAAATTCTAGAGAGGGGCGGTGTATCTCAAGTAGTTAAGTACCTTTAAAGACAACAACATTCTCCATAGCTATCAATCGGGCTTTAGAAGATCCTACTCAACCGAACCTCCTTATTAATCTGATGGTTACCTGAGAACTGAAATGTCAAAGGGGAACCTCATAGGTATGGTTTAAACCTTAGACCTGCAAAAGGCCTTCGATACTGTCAACCACAATATATTATGTAATATACTTCAAGCTATCGGATAGGTTCTGGGAGACTGGTTTAAGTCCACCTTAGCAACAGGAGACAAATAGCCAAAATCAACAAAACAAATCAGAACCCCTGCCGATAACATGTGGAGTTTTCCCCCAAAGGTAGTATTTTTGGGGCCCTTTAAAATTTTTTGTTATGTCAATGATATGCCTATCAGTGCAAGTGCAAACTCTTACTGTATGCAGATGACAGTGCTCTGCTAGTGGGCAGGTAAAGACCCACAAGATATTGCTAATGTTTAACACTTTGGGAAATGGAAATCCTGCAGCAAATGGTAGTAGACAACAACTATCATTACACCAGGGAAAACTGAAGCCATTCTCTTTGGCACGAAACATAAACTGAGAAGGGGAAAATTTTAATGTTCAATTTAATGGGACCCCTCACTTTTGGTTTCATCAGTAAAATAAATTTGGGGAATCCCTTTGACCCATGCATGTCAGGAGAATTGATAGGGAACAGTGTAGTAAAGAAAGCGAATGCCAGACTGAAGTTCCTGTATAGACAAGCACAGTGTCTACCTACTGAGGCTCGCAGGACCCCAAGTCTAGCCCTTATACAATGCCATATGGATTACGCTTGCTCTTCTTGGTACCTGCCTTGACAAAAAAACTGAAAGAAGACTGCAAATCACCCAGAACAAAATCGTAAGATTTATCCCGGGGCTGGGACCAAGAAACATGTAGGCCAGGATGAATTAAAAGCAGTTGGATATGCTGAATGTTTTAAGACAGAGTAAAACAACTGAAGCTAAATCATGTTTAAAAAATTGCTCACAAACAATGTCCAAATATTTTTTCTGTCAATTTTGTCAAGGTTGGGAACCAAAACAATCATAGTACTAGGGGAGAGAGCACAACTTTGTAGTACCCACAAATCAGTGGCCAGGGGGTCAAAAAACCTTTTATGTACAGCAAAAAAAGGAATGGAACAGACGCCCGCATATGTCAAAGCCAGTCATAGCATGAACCATTCAAAAAGAGTGCCAAAAGGTGTCTGAGAATGTAGCTACAGTAAGGGGGGGAATGATTTTCTATTTTTTAGCTAACATACGTGTAAATTTTACCCCTTATTCCTAGTAATGACCCTCGTATTGTAGATAGCTTAATGACCCTGGTGTAGTGATAGCCCTTTTAGTATGATAATAAAAGTTATCTTCATTGTAAATATAAGAAAAATTTAATTTTAATTATAAAAAAAGGGAAAAGGACCCCAAGGGAAATAACACCTGTCTGATTTTTTTTGGGGTTATCCCGGTTCCTACACACATCGCTATGTATAAATCTATGAACTGTATTTGGATACCTAAATAAACTTACTTACTTACTTACATAGACAAGGATGTCACCCACCACCGTGTCTTCCCTTTGCAATGCCCCAAAATTGCATGACAGTGTCTTCCATTGCGACCCTGCAAGGCCCAGGCGGACATCAACCAAATTTTTCAGGGGGCTGCAAAAAACAAAAGAAGTTTCAACGATGAGAAATTTAAATTACTCAAATGGTAACACGAGGAAAGTTAAATCTTCATCAAGTACAAAAAAATTCGGCCACAAAATAGAGCGAAACCCCAAACGTCAAAGACCGGGAGTGATCATGTCGGGGGATCTCACCTACAAGGACCAAAACTTGTATCAATCCACGCTAAAAAAATGCAGAGGGAAATGAGAACCTTTCAAACTAGGGAGGCCAACCCCATGATGACATTTTCAGGTCACTTGTTTATCTAGGTGGAATATTGCGCACACTAACAGCACTTTCAAGGCGGGTTTAAAATTGCTGACCAAAAAAAGACAGAGAACCTTCAGGGCCCAAACGGAAAAAAAACCCCAAAATACTGGGGCGTTTGAGGTTCCTAAACCTGTTTCCCCGGGAAACGCGGAGGGAGAGATACATTTATATACACCGGGAAAACCCTAGGGGGACTAGTACCGAACTTCACCGAAAATCACCACTCGAAACAAAAAGACTTGGGAGACGATGCAACCCCCCCAATAAAAGCGGGGTGTCACAGCACGTTAAAAGACCATACAATAAGTGTCAGGGCCCGAGACTGTTTTAACTGCCCCCCAGAACAAAGGGGGGTTACCAACAGACCCCCGGCAGTCTTCACGGCCTACAAGCACCAAAGTCGGTCCTGACCCGCCGGGCTGGGCGCGTACTTGGTTTCTGCAGCCAACGTAACAGCCTGGTTGTCAGGCCCTTTATCCACCGGGGGTGTCACAGACCGGGGCCCCGGGGGGGGTTTACCCCCCGGAACTCTGCCAGGTTACCTTTAAAGTATTTAAGTCTCTCTCTATCATGACGCCAATACTCGTAATAATAATCACGGGGCACACAAATGCTTATTTTACATCAATATGCATTTTCTTTAAAACCATCTAGATTTTTCCTAAAAATTATATATGAAACCCATTACAAGCTAAAACAGATACATACACCAGAAAAAAAAATTGATGTAAAATAATTTTTTACAAAGCAGCTGTGTAGTAGGCGGAAGAATTAGTTTTCCTAGTCAAAAAACAAGGGGGTTATTGTTAAAAATTTTTCGTATCCCTTTTACTCTATATATAGCAATTCACGACCCTTTTGGGTTTAGTGTTTTTTTAAAATTTAAATAATAATAATTATTATTATTTTTATTTTATTTTATATTGTCAATATTTTAAAATGAAAAAGATACCAATATACTAAAAAATTTTCCCCTAAATTTGCTTGTAAAGATAATGAACATAGATATGTAGATATAAACCCATATGTATTCCTGTTAACCCTTTTGGGGCCCCATTTCTGGGCCTTTGTGTATCCATTGCTCTGCGCAAAACCGTCCACAGGATGTTTATTAATTTTTAAAATTACCCGGGTTTTCTCCCGGCCCCGGGGCCTTTTCCAATGGTGGCCCGCCCTTTTGGCTCCCTCTTTAGGGGTTTTCTGAGCCCGAAGCCCCCCATGGGGGGGAGGCACAAGACCTCCTCATCTTTGGCCAACTGCCCCAGGCCTGCCCAAGCTGGGCCTCTCTGGTCTGCCATCCCCGCCCCAAGGGAGAAAAGGGGAATGACAGTCTTATGAGCAAAAGCTCGGACTAGGCCCCAAACCCTACCCTAAAGGGTTAGGCAGGTGTCGACCCCACGGGATGATATGGGGTGCAAAATAAACTAGCCACTTGGGTGGCAAAAATAACTTTATTATTATTTTTATTAATAAAAATAATAAAATAAAAAATTTTTTATTATTAAATTAAAAATAATAATAAATTTTATTTATTATTATTATTATTAATAATAAAATTTTATTATTACATTATTTATTATTACTTCTTCATTCAAAAAATGGTGTTTTGCTTTTTAATTTATTCTGAACTAACTTGTCAACTTGTACAATAATGTTTTAAAAACTCTTAAAATGGACGTGAAGAACTAAAATAGACACATATTAAACGCTTTTTATTTTCCCTAAGTGATCGTCCACCCCCTTTCAGTTTGTTTTCTTACTTTGTCTCAACTCTGTATCTGTTCTCTCTCTCTTTTACTCTTTCTTAACTAGTTGGCCTCATTGACGATGGCGTCAAAGGTTCTGAAATAAAAAAAAAGTCGTAAGCCTCTTACTTTAATGCCAAGTTAGGGATGGGGTGTGCCATTTGATTTTTTTCAATAAACCCCTGCCACTCACCTCTCACACATTATTAATTTTAAATTTTTTAAAAGGTAAGAATAATGTACTCTGTGTTACTTACCTTTTATTTTTTTTTTTAACGCTTTTCTATTGTAACTTAAAAAAGTTAGTGTAAACTTGTTTCGGATTTTTTGCATTTTTAATTCGTAATAATATTTTGGGGAGCCGGGGGGGAGGACTTTACCTTTTCCGCTCAGCCATCAGAGAAAAAGTGATGAATCTGCGTTTGGCCCCGCCCTCCCCCCCCCGCTTTTGTTTACAATTTTCGGCATGAATTATTCATTACTTCTACTTTCGTTTATGATGGCATCTAAAGGTAGTTGTTAGAAATAATTAAATTCAGTGAACAAGGCATGTCGATGTTAATAATATGGCTCTGGGCTACAGTGTAGGTAGCCAGTAGGTGTAGCCCAGGCTACACCTACCGGCTACCTACACTGACTTTATACAAATAAATACTACTCACCTCTCTTCCTATATTAAGACTACACATATTTTAAGGTAAATGATGAGTGTACTGTATGTGCATTTTACCTCTCTGGGATGTTTTAAATATCATATATTATGAGACGGGGAGCCAGTGCTACCTACACCTGGGCTACCTGCACCTGACTTCCTACAAATAAGTACTCTACTCACCTCTCTCCCTACATTAAGATTACAAATACTTTAAGATAAGTAATGAATTTACTGTGACTGTATTTTACCTTGTGTGTTTTTAATGCCTAGTTCTATTACTAACCTAATATAATTTAGTGTAAACTTGTTGTCTGGCATTTATATGCATTTATAAATGGAAAAAAAATGGAGTTCTGCCTTCCGGCGATGTCTGCTTTCCGGCGACAGCCTGGAACCTAACCCACCGTGTAAGTGGGGCCCTACTGTATATAGAAAGCCCCATGTTATGCAGAGCATTTCCTGCAAATTAGGTCAATTTTGTTCCCAGGATGTGACCCATACCAATCCATTAATGCCCAGGTACCTATTTTACTGCAAGGTGAACAGGGACAGCAGGTGTCTTATGGAAACACGTCCTAATGTTACCACTTGCATCAGGGATCAAACCATGGATCTCAGTGTGTGAGCTGACTGCACTACCAACACAGCTACAGACACCTCATGATGACATCTAGGTCCAACTTGGACTATTAACAAGTCACACTAAATGATCCAAGTCAGACTGAAATGACGTCATAATCTTTTCTCTATCCTATGTGTGGGCTATTTGTGTATTGTTCCAGTTACAGCATTGTGTAGTTTTTGTTCTTTTCAATATGCAGAGATTAATGTCTATTTTAAATATTCTTGACTGGTGATGAACAGGTAGGAGCCTTGCAGCCTTAATGACCATCATGTAGTTGATAGATTCCAAACCTGATTAACCAGTTAACTCGTTTTCAGTTAGCTTTTTAAAATATATTGATCGTTTTTGTTTTATTTTCGTCTCAGTGACTTTATTGATTTTTTTTTTTGTGAACTCCATACAGTGGACCCCCGACATTCGATTGGCATCGACATTCGATAAATCCGACATTCGATGCATTTAAACGCAAAAATTTTGCCTCGACATTCGATGGAAAACCTGACATTTGATACGATTTGTACGAGACGTGTCCACGTGTGGCCTGAACTGCCCCGTGTGTGCCAGTGTTTACAAGCCAGCCAGTGTGCGTGCATCTAAGGATACATTCGGTACATTCCATATTATCCACATTATCACTGTTTGGTGCTTGTTTCTGCAAAATAAGTCACCATGGGCCCCAAGAAAGCTTCTAGTGCCAAGCCTTCGAGAAAAAAGGCGCTAATGACTATTGAAATGAAGAAAGAGATAATTGCAAAGTACAAAAGTGGAGTGCGTGTGTCGGAGCTGGCCAGGTTGTAAAGTAAACCCCAATCAACCATCTCTACTATAGTGAGCAGGAAAACGGCAATCAAGGAAGCTGTTGTTGCAAAAGGTGCAATTTTGTTTTCGAAACAGAGATCGCTAGTGTTAGAAGATGTTGAGAGACTGTTATTGGTGTGGATAAACGAAAAACAGATAGCAGGTGATAGCATCTCTCAAGCGATCATTTGTGAAAAGGCTAGGAAGTTGCATAATGATTTGGTAAAGAAATTGCCTGCAACTAGTGGTGATGTGAGTGAATTTAAGGCCTCAAAGGTTGGTTTGAAAGATTTAAGAATCGCAGTGGCATACATAGTGTGATTAGGCAAGGTGAGGCTGCCAGTTCGGACCACAAAGCGGCTGAAAAATATGTGCATGAATTCAAGGAGTACATAGAGGCTGAAGGATTGAAACCTGAACAAGTGTTTAATTGTGACAAAACAGGCCTGTTTTGGAAGAAATTGTCAAGCAGGACCTACATTACTCAGGAGAAAAAGGCACTCCCAGGACATAAGCCTATGAAAGACAGGCTTATTCTTCTGATGTGTGCCAATGCTAGTGGTGATTGCAAAGTGAAGCCTTTATTGGTGTATCACTCTGAAACTCCCAGAGTGTTCAGGAAAAACAATGTCCTCAAGGCTAATTTGTGTGTGCTGTGGAGGGCAAACAGTAAGGCATGGGTCACTAGGGACTTTTTCTATGACTAGTTACACCATGCATTTGCTCCCAATGTGAAAAATTACCTAATTGAAAAGAAATTGGACCTTAAGTGCCTCCTAGTATTAGACAATGCCCCTGGTCATCTTACAGACTTGGCAGAGTGACTTTCTGGGGACATGAGCTTCATTAAGTTTTTGCCTCCTAATACCACTCGTCTCCTGCAGCCCATGGACCAGCAGGTCATTTCCAACTTCAAGAAACTGTTCACAAAAACTATGTTTCAAAAGTGCTTTGTATTGACCACAGAAACTCAACTGACTCTAAAAAAGTTTTGGAAGGATCACTTTAATATCCTCAGTTGTGTAAACCTTAAAGGTAAGGCTTGGGAGGAAGTGACTAAGAGGACCTTGAACTCTGCTTGGAAAAAACTGTGGCCAGAATGTGTAGACAAAAGGGATTTTGAAGGATTTGAGGCTAACCCTGAGAATCCTATGCCACTTGAGGAATCCATTGTCGCACTGGGGAAGTCCTTGGGGTTGGAGGTTAGTGGGGAGGATGTGGATGAGTTGGTGGAGGAGGACAATGACGAACAAGCCACTGATGAGCTGCTAGAGCATCTTCAGCAGCAAGAGGGCAGACCTGAGGAAACTGCTTCGGAGGAGGTTACCTGGAGTTACCTGGAGAGAGTTCCGGGGGTCAACGCCCCCGCGGCCCGGTCTGTGACCAGGCGTCCTGGTGGATCAGAGCCTGATCAACCAGGCTGTTACTGCTGGCTGCACGCAAACCAACGTACGAGCCACAGCCCGGCTGGTCAGGAACCGACTTTAGGTGCTTGTCCAGTGCCAGCTTGAAGACTGCCAGGGGTCTGTTGGTAATCCCCCTTATGTATGCTGGGAGGCATAGAGGGGGTAAGGGAAATTAAAA
>NC_069414.1:1644293-1678910 GCF_026875155.1 Cherax quadricarinatus | reverse complement strand
TGCTCCTATATAAATGGTTTTTGGGGGTTTATTTTTACAACCTGGCCGCTCCGACACACGCACTCCACTTTTGTACTTTGCAATTATCTCTTTCTTCATTTCAATAATCATTAGCGCCTTTTTCTCGAAGGCTTGGCACTAGAAGCTTTCGTGGGGCCCGTGGTTAGTTATTTTGCAGAAACAAGCCCCCAAAAAAAGTGATAATATGGAATGTACCGAATGTATCCTTAGATGCGCGCACACTGGCTGGCTTGTAAACACTGGCACACACGGTGCAGTTCAGGCCACACGTGGACACGTCTCGTACGAATCGCATTGAATATTGGGTTTTCCATTGAATGTCAAGGTGAAATTTTTGCGTTAAAATGCATCGAATGTCGGATTTATCGAATGTCGATGCCATCGAATGTCGGGGGTCCACTGTATTCTAGTTTTCCTGGTCTCATTTTATAGAATTGAAGACATAATACAGAAATTGAGATGATTTCGATTGGTTTCATAATGAAAAGTACCTTGAAATTGAGCTCAAAGTAGCAGAAATGTTCGATTTTTCCAAATTTCAAAAGTAAACAAATCATGCCAAGCGTCCAATACACGTCAACTGGTGAGTCTCATATTCTTTCACAAGTGCACTGATAATGTTTATACCATTTCTACACCTTTTCTACACTAATGCAGTAGTCTACATAACAGTAAATCTTCTATTTTTTGAGAATAAAATTTCAAAGTGGAAAGCAAGAGAGATGTAAGAGGGGCCTGGAGACGTGACTAATGAACAGAGAAAATGTTATTTTAGTGCCAGGAATGTCTGTCTTGCTTATTCTGGACCCTATTTTGAAATTGGCATCTTTTGAAATTTGTGTGAAATTGGCAAATTTGCCAATTTCTGACCACTAAATTGGATACTTGGAATCGGTGAATAGGTGGTTTCTTGTACTCATTTGATAGACAAAATGGAGTTCTAGTGAAAAATAGATAGGATTTTTATCTATTAATTCACTGAAATTGGCCAAAAATAGGGCTCAAAGTGGGCAAAATCGCCGATGTGTAAACATCACCGAGACCACTAACTTCGTGAGAACATAATTCCGTAAGTTTTCCATAAAATTTCATACATTGGTGTCATTATGATCGGGAAAAGATTCTCTATCATTTCATGAGTTTTTTTTTTTTTGTCCGAAAAATTTTCGACCTTGAGAACAATGTAAGGGACCTGGGAGTAGTAATATCTGAGGATCTCACTTTCAAGGATCACAACAGTGCCACGATCACAAGTGCAAAGAAAATGATAGGATGGATAATGAGAATGTTCAAAACAAGAGATGCCAAGCCAATGATGATCCTTTTCAAATCACTTGTTCTCTCTAGGCTAGAATACTGCTGTACATTAACATCTCCATTCAAATCAGGTGAAATCGCAGATCTAGAGAGTGTGCAGAGATCCTTTACTGCACGTATAAGTTCTGTCAAGCACCTTAACTACTGGGAACGCTTGGAAGCACTTGACTTGTACTCGTTGGAACGCAGAAGGGAGAGAGATATCATAATCTACACGTGGAAAATCCTGGAAGGAATGGTCCCAAATCTGCACACAGAAATTACTCCCTACGAAAGTAAAAGACTGGAAAGGAGATGCAAAATGCCCCCAATAAAAAGTAGGGGCGCCATTGGTACACTAAGGGAAAACACCGTAAGTGTCCGGGGCCCAAAACTGTTCAACAGCCTCCCATCAAGCATTAGGGGAATTGCCAATAAACCCCTGGCTGCCTTCAAGAGAGAGCTGGACAGATACCTAAAGTCAGTGCCAGATCAGCCTGGCTGTGGCTCGTACGTTGGAATGCGTGAGGCCAGCAGTAACAGCCTAGTTGATGAGGCCCTGATCCATCAGGAGGCCTGGTCATGAACCCTGGCTCTGGGGGCGTTGATCCGCGGAATAACCCCCAGGTAACACACACACACCCACACACTACACGCACACACCAAACACCACACACACCAAACACACCACACACACCAAACACACCACACACACCCAAACACACCACACACACCAACACACCACACACACACCACACCACAAACACACCACACACACACCCAAAACACACACCCCAACACACACCACCACACACCACACACACACCACACACACACCACACACCACACCACCACACACACACCACAAAACAACCACACACACACCACACACACACCACACACACACCACACACACACCACACCACACACCCACACACACCACACACACACCCCACACACACACCACACACACACACACACCCCCACACACACCACACACCACAACACCACACACACCACACCACCCACCACACACCACACACACCACACACACCACACAACACACACCACTCACACACACCACCCACCACACCACCACACACCCACACACACCACCACCACACACCACACACCACCACACACCAACACACCCCAACCACCACACACACACACCACACAACACCCCACACACCACACACCACCACCCACCACACAACCACCACACCCACCCACACCACACACACACCACACCACACCACACCCACCCCCACACCACACCCCCACACCCCACCACACACACCACACCACCCACCCACCCCCACCACCCCACACACACACACACACACCCACACCCCCCACACACCACACACCACACCCCACACACCACACACACACACACACACACACACCACACACACCCACCACACAACCCCACCCCACACCCCCCAAACAACCCCCCCCACACACACACCCCACACACCCCACCACCAACACCCCCACACACACACACACACACACCACACAACACACCACACACCACACCACACACACACCCACACACACACCACCCCCCACACCACACCCCACCCCCACACACCCACACACCACCACACACACCACACACACACACACACCACACACAACCACACACACAACACACACACAACACACAACACCACACACAACACACACACACAACCACACACACACACACACACACACCACACACAACACACACACACACAACCACACACCACACACACACACACCACACCACACACACACACACACCACACACACACACCACACACCCACACCACACACACACACACACCACACACACACCACACACACACAACACACACACCACACACACACCACACACACACCACCACACACACACACACACACACACACACCACACACACACACACCACACACACACACACACACACCACACACCACACCCACACACCACACACACACACCACACACACACACACCACACACACACCACACAAACCCCACACACACACACCACACACCCCACACACCACACACACACACACCACACACGCACACCACACACACGCACACCACACACACGCACACCACACACACGCACACCACACCACACGCACACCACACACACGCACACCACACACACACCACACACACACCACACACACCACACACACCACACACACACACACACAACCACACACACACACACCACACACCACACACACCACACACACACACACAATCACACACACACACACACACGTCCACACGTATACACACAAATACTGTATGGGTGTGCGGTTTTTATAGTAAAAATGTTTTTTCGTTTAGTGATGGAGGTTGTTTTTCTTAACCCTTAGACGGTCCAAACGTATATATACGTCCACCTGCGCAGCGCCCCGAATATTTTGAATTTTTTTTTTTTTACAGAAAAAGAGGACATTTTTTTTTTTAAGTGTTTTAGCATAAAAAATTTTAGGGTCAGTACTTACCGAGATATGAGGGCGCGAATTTGGCACTTGGCGTTCACCTAACATCAACATGGAGCGCTGCCGCTTGCAGAACTTCTACATATTTACCGTTTTCTTCCATTTTTTTTTTTTTTAATTTGTTTTTCATATGATTGTTTCTTAGTAAATCATTTGATATCATGCCAATTTTTGTTTATACACCAATATTACATAAAAAATTTTTATCAAATTTTCATAAACACACACGTACACAGGTGATTTTGCACACCTGGCTGAATTACACATTATTATCTACAACTATATACAAGTATTTACATGTCCCACTTATGTTTCTAGTACTCCACAATTGTATGATACTCCATGAAGCATGGATTCATACGGAGTGCCACCCCACACTGGTGACAAATGAATCGTGTGTCCTTCCGCTGTTTGGGTAGTTTTTTGGTGGTAGCACACACAATACACTTTTTCTGGGCATTCTTCTTCCTTTGGGTAGGTGGTATTGGTACCAGATAGTGACAGGAGTGATTCGGTTTGGCACTTCCCCCTCTGGCTGTGGTTGGGGGACAGGTGGTGGTGTGACAGGTCGTGGTGTGACAGGTCGTGGTGTGACAGGTCGCTGTTGAGGGGCAGGTACAGGTGTCGTACCATAGTTTCTTGCTATCTGTTTGACAAGATTCAGAGAGAAATCTGCAAAACGTTGTCGTTTTCCAGTCTTTATTTCGTACATATTGAATGCATTGAGCACTGCAATGTCTAAAAGGTGAAAAAACAGTTTTATATACCACTTGCGACTCCTACGCACACAGTCAACAAACCCTATCATCATGTCACACTTGTCAACTAGTCACATATTGTTTGTATAGTCCACGACAGCAGCTGGCTTTACAATAGGTTCTTTGTTGAACCTGCTCAGTCTGTACCATCTCATTTCTGTGGACAATTGATAGCAATGTCACGTCCCGTTTGTCATGCCACGTCAGTGCCATGATGTCATTAGCATGAAACGCTTGCACTCACCTTCAGTACTACCTCCACTGAACTTTGGCATATGTTTCCTATTCCTTCTCACTGTTCCACATATATCAGTATTGTTCACATGTAAGAAATCAGCGAGCATAGGGCTTGTATACCAGTTGTCTGTGTACAATGTATGGCCCTTGCCAAGGTATGGTTCCATCTTCTGCGAACAACATCGCCGGATATGCCCAACATCCTTCCGTCATCGAGTGTGTTTTTCCCAGTGTATACAATTACATCCAACACAAGACCACTCTCACAGTCACACATAACAAAAAGTTTTATACCAAAGCAATTACGTTTGCTCGGTATATATTGCTCGGTATATATCCTTTGAACAGAATCAAGGACTCGTCAACAACAATGTTCTTGAAGGGATAAAAGTATACACTGAATTTCTGCTTCAAATACATAAAGACTTCCCGGATTTTGTATAGAAGGTCATTTCTGTGTGGCGTATTTCTGTCTGAGAAGTGCAACATTCATAGCAACAGAGTGAATCTGTTGCAGGGAAGAAGGTCACGGAAAACTGGAGTTCTGATGAAGTGGTCTTTAGACCAGTAATTACGTTTATTGTTCTTATAGGTATGTGGCATAAGCATGACACTGCCAAGGAATAAATACATTTCAGCCACTGTTGTGTCTTTCCACCTGTGCAGCTGTGACAATTCTCCAACCTCTGCTGTGTTGTTCATGACATATTGGTAATAATTGTTTGTCTGAGTCACTATCAAGTTCATTATAGGCTCGACAAAGTACAACTGGAAATAGTCTAACTCTGTAGACTCATTCGTTATGGGATATTCTGGCTGGATACCACTTCCACTAGCATGAAAATCACAAGGCTATGGCACGAATATACTTTGTGTCCAGTGCCACTCACGATCACATGGTACAGGGTAGACCTGTGGCATGGGGTGAGGGGGGGGCAGGAGGAGGGACAGGAGTGGAGGCAGCACATGGTTGCGGGGGTGCCGGGCGGTCCTTTGTCTGTCCACCCACTGTGCCATGTGGTCCAGTCACCGTGTCACCCAACACTACTTCCTCCATCCCCGCATACTCCCCTTCGTGATCACTTTCACTATCAGTGGCCAGGGTTTTGGATCGTGACCTGCCACGACCCTTGGGGATTGCATATGGCACACTGCCTGAACTTAGATAACGATGCCTAAAAGTACGTTTCACTGGTGAATAATGAGTGTCACTATCATAACGTTTCCTCGTTTGGCATAAAAACAATCCTGTCCTTACACCCTTTTACTATCACAAAACCCCGGGAAATGAGTTTCCTCTTGCGAAGTCCTATGGGTAACATTTCCCACTCCGGGTGCTTGGCCCGGGGCTCTGTGGCCACACTGGCCACCTCAAAATGCTTGGCCCAGGGTGTGGTGTGGCCACACTGGCTACCACAAAGTGCTTTGGGTCTAGGGGGCGTCATTCCCCAGGGGATGGGGTGGGGGGCACCTGGGGGTTTTCGTCGTATTTCACTAATTCCCGAATTACTGGCCCCATTGGTGTCAAATCCCTAAACTCATATCTGCATCACTTTCCCAAATGTATAGGTTAATACACGAGGGGTGAGTGAATCCGAGGGGTGCCATGATTTGACCCCGGATGGGTGAATGTAACTGGTCCTACCATGTGGTACCCAGGTGTCCTAGATATTTTGTGTACCACGCACACTGAGTGAGTACACTCATTCTCTCATGTCTAGGCGACTCAGGCCTATCGCGCTAATTTTGAACGAATGAAAAATAAAACATATATACGTTTGGGGCTCTACGCACGTGAACGTATATATATGTTTGGACCGTTTAAGGGTTAATAATCAAATACAACTAAAATGAGTGAAAAGTGATAAAAATTTAAGATTTTATAGTGTGTTGAAGTTCGTGATAAAATTATCACTGATCATCAACAGCGGCATAAAAGTGCCAGCTATGTTTTCATATTGCAATATATTGAGGCTTAAATGTGATATTTTTCTGTATTTTTAATTGTTTTTAATGTTTACCACTCTACCTATATGCAAGTTTCTTGTAATATTAGACATGTTTCAAGGTGTTTTAGTATTTCCAACATTACTTCGCTTGGAATAATCAGTATATACACGGTATCATGTGTGTGTGTGTGTGTGTGTATTTACTATTTTGGTCTTCTAAGGCTATGCTCATAATATACTTGTAATATTACAATTGTTTTGGAGTGTAGTAGTACTCAAAACATGGAAATAAGTCATATTCATTGACTGTACTGAGTTACATATTCACTATATGTACTACAGAATTTTATTATATAATTTTTTTACTATTTTGGTTTTGTAAGGGCATGTGTAATGAATGCTTATAATACAATTATTTTCATATAACACTCATCAAAACATGGCTTATTCACATTGATTTTATTGACTTATCCTGAGTTAAATATACCTAGTGTGTTTTGTGGCTGAATTTCACTCTTAGTATCATGCAAGTGTAATAAATTTGGATTAAGTCATCTTTAAGCCACTTGCACACCCTGTTTGCTGGTAGGGAAGCTTGTGGCGGAGCAACAGCTCATGGTTCCTTTGTTTACTTTTGCTAGTGAGAGTTACTAGTACATCAGGCATATAGTCATCCTTGAGTAGTTAACTGTGATACATTGTGTGGAAGAAGACTCAGTGTTGTCCTAAGGTAAAATATATTGGCAGGTGCCAGATTTGTGGGTACTAAAAATGGTATGTACTAGTATATCAGACAAAGTACCAGCACCTGCATACTAGTACGTTAGATGCAGTTAAATGGAGAAAAAATTAACAATATTCAGTACATATAATTAATACCTAAAATTAAAAGTTCTCAAACTGAAGTTCAGGGAAGTAGGTGGAGGAACAACAACTTATGATTTTATTGTTATTTATGCTAGTTAGGTGGACTGGTATGTCCTACACAGCCATCACTGTGTGGTTAACCATTATACACTGTGTGGAGCCTCCTCACCTTTGATTTGTTTCAAATGTATGAAGAGATTGTCAAAGACCAAAAGATTTGTGATGTGAAAAAATTGGCAGGGGGCAGATTTGAAGACACAAAATATTGGGCATATTAGTACATTAGTATACTCGTACATAGGTGGTAGGTAGGTAGACAGCAACCACCCAGAGACGTACTACCGTCCTGCCAAGTGAGTGTGAAACAAAAACCTGTAATTGTTTTTCATGATGGTAGGATTGCTGGTGTTCTATTTTGTCTCATAAACATGCTGGATAACAGGTATATCATGCTACTTGTACTTACATTTAGGTCACCTTACACAGCATGCACATGCATATATATACATACTGCACGTCTAGGGTTTTTTCTTTTTTCTTAATGATTCTTGTTCTTCTTTATTTCCTCTATTCTCCTTGGAGAAGTGGAAAAGAATCTTTCCTCCGTAAGCCACATATGTTGTATGAGGAGACTAAAATGCCAGGAGCAGTGGGCTAGAAACCTCTTCTCCTGTAGAAAATACTTAAAAGGAGAAAAAACTTTATAAAACTGGGGTGCTTGAATGTGCGTGGATGTAGTGCGGATGATGATTGCTAATGTTACGAATGAAAAGTAGTTGGATGTCCTAGTTCTGAGCAAAACAAAGCTGAAGTGGGTAGGTGAGTTTCAGTGGGGAAAAATGGGATGAAGTATCTGAGAGAGTAAGAGCTAAGGAAGCAGTAGCAATAATGTTGAAGGATCAGTTGTGGAAGGAAAAGAGGGAACATAAATGTATGAATTCAAGGATTATGTAGATTAAAATAAGGGTCGGATGCAAAAAGTGGGTCATAAGTGTGTGTGCACCTGGAGAAGAGAGGAGTGTAGTGGAGAGAGATTTTGGGAGATGTTAAGCGAGTGTGTAGCAACTTTTGAACCAAGTGAGAGAGTAATTGTAGTAGGGGACCTAAATGCTAAAGTAAGAGAAACATTTAAAGAGGGTGTGGTAGGTACGTTTGGGGTGCCAGGTGTAAATGATAATGGGGGCCCTTAGATTGACCTTTGTATAGAAAGGAATTTGGTTATAGGTAATACAGTGGAACCTCTACTTGGAAGTTTAATCTGTTCCATGACCTTGCTCGCAACTGGATTTCCTCATTTGCAGTCAATTTTCCTCATTTAAATTAATTGAAATGCAATTAATCCATTCCAGTGGAATTCTGTACTTCAGTAATTTTGCTAATATCAACTCTACGGCTTATTTATCTATCACAGTTGATCTAATATGACATAGCAAACAATATAAATAAAATAGAAACCTGATATATACTCTAGAATGAATAAAATATGTCATCATATATGTGGCAGTGCAGCGGCCAACGAGAGTTTGTCTGAAGACGGGACGAAATACTCCTTGAATATTTCGCTATCATCAACTCTACGGCTTATTTATCTATCACAGTTCATCTAATATGAAATAATAAAAATAAATAACATAGAGCCTGATATATACTCCAGAATGCATAAAATGTCATTATGTAACAGGTGGAGGCAGCCACAACTGCTCCCTCTGTTGTGGTAAACACTGCCATCTAGTGAGGGCCTTTTAAAGTCGTCTATTATATAGTACATTATTATTATATATGTATTATTATTATTATTATTATTATTATTATTATTATTATTGTATTATATTATACTATTATTATTACAGTATTATACACATGATTGTTGTTATTATTTCATTAAGCATCTTTCCATCATACATTTCCCAAGTTTCAATAAGACAGTCCAACATACAATTCCCTAGATCAAGAGCAAGAGCCTTTCACCAGCATCAAGGAACCTGCCTTGAGGTCTGCTTGCTTATGGAAATTTTGCTCGCGTATGGAAGCAAAAAATTGACCCATTGACTGCTCGTATTTGGAAAAACTCGCACATGGACGCGCTCGCAAGTAGAGGTTCCACTGTACATATTTTAAGAAAAAGAGGATAAATAAGTATAAAAGATGTGATGTAGGGCGTAATGACAGTAGTTTGTTGGACTACGTATTGGTAGAGAAAAGACTGTTGGGTAGACTTCAGGATGTACATGTTTATAGCGGGGCCACAGATATATCAGATCACTTTTTAGTTGTAGCTACAGTGAGAGTAAAAGGTAGATGGGATACAAGGAAAATGGAAGCAGCAGGTAAGAGAGAGGTGAAGGTTCATAAGTTAAAGGAGGAGGCAGTTAGGGTAAGATATGAAGAACTATTGGAGGATAGATGGGCTAGTGAGAGTATAGGCATTGGGGTTAAAGATGTATGGTATAGGTTTAAGAATGTAGTGTTAGTGTTCAGCAGAAGTTTGTGGTTACAGGAAAGTGAGTGCGGAAGAGAAGAAGAGCGATTAGTGGAATGATGTGGAGAGATTAGTAAGAGAAAAAACTAGCATGAGAGGTTTATAAAGTAGAAGTGATGCAAGGAGGGAGGAGTATATGGAGAGGAAAAGAGTGTGGTGAAGCAGTATAAAAAGAGAGCAAATGAGAGAGTGGGTAAGATGTTATCAACAAGTTTTGTTGAAAATAAGAAAAAGTTTTGGAGTGAGGTTAATAAGTTGATGAAGCCTAGGGAGCAAATGGATTTGACAGTTAAAAGTAGGAGAGAGTTATTAAATGGAGAGTTAGAGGTATTGGGAAGATGGAGGGAATATTTTGAGGAATTGTTAAATGTTGAAGATAGGGAAGCTGTGATTTCATGTGCAGGGCAAGGAGGAATAAAATCTGTAGGAGCGAGGAGGAGCAAGTTGTAACTGTGGGGAAAGTTTGTGAGGCACTGGGTAGAATGAAAGTGGGTAATGCAGAAGGGATTGATGGCATATAGATAGAAATGTTAAAAGCAGGTGGGAATATAGTTCTGGTGTGGTTGGTGCTTTAATTTAATGAATGTATTGAAGAGGGTAAGGCACCTAGGGATTGACAGAGAGCATGCATAGTTTCTTTGTATAAAGGCAAAGAGGACAAAAGAGAGTGCAGAAATTATAGGGGAATAATTCTATTGTCTCCATAGGGAAGCGGAACAGAATTCTTCCTCTGTAAGCCATGCATGTCGTAAGAGGCAACTAAAATGCTGGGAATGGGGCTAGTAACCCCTTCTCCTGTATACATTACTAAAGTTAAAAAGAGAAACTTTCGTGTTTCTTTTCGGGTCACCCTGCTTCTGTGGGATATGGTTGGTGCGTTGCAAGATGATGATGTCTGTTGAGTATATCTGCTAAAGGGTATGATGATAAAAAGAGGCTCAGTACCGTGACTGGAACAATACACAGATAACCTGCACATAGAAGAGAGGAGCTTACGACGACGTTTCGGTCCAACTTGGACCATTTACAAAGTCACACTAACAAAAAGGAGAGGAGGAGGGAGTACATATATACTGCCTTTATATACTCCCTCCTCCTCTCCTTTTCGTTAGTGTGACTTTGTAAATGCTCCAAGCTGGACCAAAACGTCGTCATAAACTCCTCTCTTCTATGTGCAAGTTATTTGTGTAAAGTGTATGGTAGTTAATATATAAAGAATTAAGAGTAAGACAAAGAGTAGGATAACAGATGAACAAGGAGACTTTAGGGAAGGTAGGGGGTGTGTAGCCCAAGTGTTTACAGTGAAACATATAGGTGAACAGTACCTAGATAAGAGTAAAGAGGTTTTTTTTGTTATCGTCATCACCTTACTCTTTCATATATTTAATATTAATTTTCTTCTTTTACATACCCTACCAAACTCATCTACCAACCTCTGCAACTTCTCTTCAGAATCTCTCAAAAGCAGTGTGTCATCAGCAAAGAGCTACTGTGACAACTCCCACTTTGTCTTAGATTCTTTATCTTTTAACCTCACACCTCTTGCCAACACCCGAGCATTCACTTCTCTTACAACCCATCTATAAATACAGTGGACCCCCGCATAGCGACTTTAATCCGTGCAAGAGGGCTCATTGTTATGCGAAATGATCGGTATGCGAATGAATTTTCCCCATAAGAAATAATGGAAATCAAATTAATCCGTGCAAGACACCCAAAAGTATGAAAAAAAAATATTTTCCACATGAAATGTTAATTTTAATACACACAAACTGAAAAAGGCATGCACAATTACATGACACTTTTATTGAAGATCTGGTGATGATTGATGGGATGGGAGGAGGGGAGAGAGAGTGTTAGTGTTTAGAAGGGGAATCCCCTTCCATTAAGACTTGAGGTGTCGAGTCCTTTTCTGGGGTTACTTCCCTTCTTCTTTTAATGCCACTAGGACCAGCTTCAGTGTCACTGGACTTCTTTCGCACAACATATCTGTCCATAGTGGCCTGTACCTCTCGTTCCTTTATGACTTCCCTTAAGTGTTTCACAACATTGTCAGTGTAATTGTCACCAGCACGGCTTGCAATAGCTGTGTGAGGGTGATTTTCATCCATGAAGGTTTGCACTTCAAGCCACTTTGCACAGATTTCCTTAATCTTTGTAGTAGGCAATTTCTTCAATTTCTCTCTCCCCTCCTTCGAACCAGTTTCCTCAGGTCTGGCCTCTTGCTGTTGAAGTTGATCTATCAGCTCATCAGTGGTTAGTTCTTCATTGTCCTCCTCCACCAACTCTTCCACATCATCCCCACTAACCTCCAACCCCAAGGACTTTCCCAATGCCATAATGGATTCCTCAACTGGCATAGGATTCTCAGGGTTAGCCTCAAACCCTTCAAAATCCCTTTTGTCTACACATTCTGGCCACAGTTTCTTCCAAGCAGAGTTCAAGGTCTTCTTAGTCACTCCCTCCCAAGCCTTACCTATAAGGTTTACACAATTGAGGATATTAAAGTGCTCTCTCCAAAACTCTCTTAGAGTCAGTCGAGTTTCTGAGGTCACTACAAAGCACCTTTCAAACAGAGCTTTTGTGTACAGTTTTTTGAAGTTTGCAATAACCTGCTGGTCCATGGGCTGCAGGAGAGGAGTGGTATTAGGAGGCAAAAACTTCACCTTAATGAATTTCATGTCCCCATAAAGTCGCTCTGCCACGTCTGTAGGATGACCAGGGGCATTGTCTAACACTAGGAGGCACTTAAGTTCTAATTTCTTTTCAGTTAGGTAATCTTTCACATTTGGGGCAAATGCATGGTGTAACCAGTCATAGAAAAAGTCCCTAGTGACCCATGCCTTACTGTTTGACCTCCACAGCACACACAAATTCTCCTTGAAGACATTCTTTTGCCTGAACGGTCTGGGAGTTTCAGAGTGATACACTAATAAAGGCTTCACTTTGCAATCACCAGTAGCATTGGAACACATCAACAAAGTAAGCCTGTCTTTCATAGGCTTATGTCCTGGGAGTGCCTTTTCCTCCTGAGTAATGTAGGTCCTGCTTGGCATTTTCTTCCAAAACAGGCCTGTTTCATCACAATTAAACACTTGTTCAGGTTTCAGTCCTTCACTGTCTATGTACTCCTTGAATTCCTGCACATATTTTTCAGCTGCTTTGTGGTCCGAACTGGCAGCCTCACCATGCCTTATCACACTATGTATGCCACTACGCTTCTTAAATCTCTCAAACCAACCTTTGCTGGCCTTAAATTCACTCACATCATCACTAGTTGCAGGCATTTTTTTAATTAAATCCTCATGCAACTTCCTAGCCTTTTCGCTTATGATCGCTTGAGAGACGCTATCTCCTGCTAGCTGTTTTTCATTTATCCACACCAATAAGAGTCTCTCAACATCTTCCATCACTTGCGATCTCTGTTTCGAAAACACAGTTAAACCTTTGGCAAGAACAGCTTCCTTGATTGCCTTTCTGTTGTCCACAATAGTAGCGATGGTTGATTTGGGTTTCTTGTACAACCTGGCCAGGTCGGCGACATGCACTCCACTTTCATACTTATCAATGATCTCTTTCTTCATCTCTATAGTAATTCTCACCCTTATTGCTGTAGGGTTGGCACTAGAAGCTTTCTTGGGGCCCATGGTCACTTATTTTGCAGATAAAATCACCAAAAACACTGTAATAATACAAAATGTTCCGATTGTATGCTTGGATGTTACCGCGGAGGCTGGCTGGTAAACAATGCCACCGGCGGCACATGTGAGGCTGGCTAAGGGCGCACATTGGACGCGTCTCGGACGAAGAGCGGTGAGCGGGTTTTTGAGCGGTTTGCGAGGCAAAATTTTTGCGATAAAAGCGAGCGGTATGCAGATTGAACGTTATGTGATGCCGACGGTATGTGGGGGTCCACTGTATATTGAACAGCCATGGTGACATCACACATTCTTGTCTAAGGCCTACTTTTACTGGGAAATAATCAACCTCTCTCCTACATGCTCCAACCTGAGCCTCACTATCCTTGTAAAAACTTTTCACCACTTTTAATAACCTACCTCCTAACCCATACATTTACAACATCTGCCACATTACCCCCCTATCCACCCTGTCAATGTGGCAGATGTTGCAAATGTATTTATGACCCATAAAATTATGCACAATTTTATGGGTCATAAAACATTCATTTTTCTACTAAATTGGGAAGATGTACAATGCTCTAGTTAGCATCAGGCTGTTTCAGCGATAATGTCAGTAGATTTAAAAAAAAAAAAAAATGTTGAAGTTGGTAATTTTTTTTTTGTGGAAAAAATCATTAAAAACAAATCTGTAAACAATATCACAAATCCACCCTGGGTGTTCGTAGAATCATCATTCTTCAGTGATGTGTGCAAAAATTACGACAATCCTATTAATACTGCAGAAACAGGAAAGCAATGTCATCATATTTCTTAGTTATTTCTTTTTGTTTGACGTGAAACTCTATGGTTACGACACACTAAATCTCAGCTTGTTGCACCCCTCCTTGGTGACAGCCTGCAGGCTATTAAGGGAGACACTCACTGTGTTCTACACTTTAGCCAGCACAGAAGTTGCCATGTAGAGTATTTAGAATGAAACAATCATATAAACCGTAATTTTTGGAGGGGGGGGGGGGGAAACACTAATTGCCAACATGTAATTTTGATGACAGCAAGAACAAAAAAAATACAGTTAATGAAGAACATATGTAGAAATATGATAGAAACAAGCTGATTACACTATTTTTCAATAAGAAAACAATTTTTTCCATAATTTTTCAATCTTAATTTCCTGATCACTGAAAAATGGCTCACCCTTCCCTTAACATCGAGTATCAGTATTGATATCAACAAAAATTTTGGCATTGTCCTATCCCTGGTTAATTATAATTCATTAAGGAAGTTGCTAGTAAGATGGTTACTGTCTTTGGCTTAGGTTTCTTGGACTTCGTTAATTAGAAAAATTCCAGTAACAGTCAATGAATATGTAGGTACGGTACATAATCTTTGAAGAGTTTCTACTTAGTTTTTTCAGCTTAAATTTCCAGATTTTAGTATTAGACCTGTTTTGAATGCTGCTTTTAATTCTTTAAAGATTTGGTGAATTTTTTTTCTAAGCGATGATTTGCATTATCTGGGATGTTTATGATGGTTTTGGGTTTCATTGAAATTTCTCCTGTACTAATGTTTTCATATTGTTTATCTTTCTTTTTGGTTGTGTGATAAGTTATTTATTGAAACCTTGTTAGGGAGTGTGAATTTCCCTTTATTGACTTGTTGTGGTGTTTATAGTTTGTAATGTTTATTCTTTGGAAGATGGAATCACGGGTGTGACCAGTAATAATGCCTGTTTTAAGTAAACCTATTATAGGGTTCCAAATTTGGTCTAGAGCAGCAGCAGCAGTGGCAAATGTTTCAGTGGTTAAAGTGAGGAGATGAGCAAGTAGGAATGGCTACATACTTAGGCTTGAGACATTAGGGTCATTGAATGACAGAGGTGAAAAGTTTCGTGTAATTATTATGTGGTCTTTTTTCATTTTTGTTTTTATAGAAATCAGAGATTCATTGAAGTCATATACAGTAGGTGTCATAAAAATATGCATACACATAAACAGATAATGCAGAAAGTGAAGCTGCTGACCATAACCTGTTTTAAATATACAATACTGAAATGTGTGTGTGTGTGTTGCCTCAACTAGTATTTTGTAGGATTATCCTTCCTTTTGATGCACTCCTTAAGTCTCTTGGCACTGATAAGGCAAACTTACAAAGGATAGAATTCAATACTCTCCCATGCCTGCTTAATGATATTCAAGATTTAGGAGTTGTAAGACATGATCATGTTATGAAACATACACTTAAGAAGTTTCTTGACATTCTTTATTGTATTCAAGCCCAGTGAGCTTCCAGGCCAGTCATTAAAGTATGGAAAAAATCACAATTTAGGCAATTCTTTGTCTTTGGCAGAATGGCAAGGGGCATTGCTTTCCACATAAAAGTTGCCCTGGCACTTCTCAAATCTGTCAGGCATATAATCTGACTTGCATATTTATGACACCTACTGTATGTTAAATATGGGCTTTTGTACTGTATACTACTGTATAAAGCCTTAGAATTGTTGGTAGCAAACTGTGAAAATACTGTGTATATTCCCACAAGCGTCTCACGTGCTTATAATAATTTTATATCACAACTCATAATCATAGTAATTGCAGTACCTTCCCTTTCTTATTAGGTCTACAGTTGTGACTGGCTGTGTACCCAGGTATGTTAAATACGTTTGTTATTTTGTGTTTTATCCAGGTCTGATAATTATGAATGAGAAGTTGGTATATACGGATCTGGCATTGTGTGTGTGTGTGTGTGTGTGTGTGTGTGTGGTGTGTGTATCACAGTACTGTACTTAGTTTTGATCAGTAGGGTGTTGAATGTTGTAGATGTTTGATAGCAGGTCGAGATCTGGATTAGTATCTGTACAGTATATATAAGTTGAATTTGAAAACTTAAGACAGCCAAGTAAAACAAAGATTAGTTATAGCTTAGAACCTCTGCTATAAGAAAAGGGAACACTGCAGTAGGCCTACTGGCATATACTTTCTAAGGCTTTTTTGAGATGTCATCATAGTCTGAGAGTGAACAAAATGTGTATTAAAGGAATAATTAGAAAAATGGGCAGATGGATCTTCAGTCTCCTACCATTTTCTGACTCAGAGAGTAATACTCTAGGCAACCAAAGTAAAATCCAAGGCCTCCATAGGGAAAAGTTATGTTTCTTAAGTCAAAGTATTCACTCCAGTTGTCCCCCTCATATCTGATGTGGACACACTTCAATCATAACTAGGTATTCTTTGCAAATGATTCTAGAATTTGAAGAAACAGTATGCATTGCAGATGCAAATCTCCAAGCTGACGGTAACTAGGTCTTGTATGTCTTAAAGTAAGTCACAGTAAACATTGAAATGTTCATCAAGTATAAATTGCAGCCACTTTGCTATGGAAAATAATTAATAAAAAATGGAACAGGTTATAATAATCGCTTGGTAAAAAAAAAAAAAATTAATGAATGTTTAGGAGTAATGATGTCGGAAGATCTGTAAACAGTGATTGACTGGATAACACGTACCTTCAAAATAGAGATGCCAGGCCAATGAAAGTATCTTCATGGCATTTGTGCTCAATAGACTGGAATGCTGATGTATACTATTAGCATTATCAAAGGCAGGCATAATTGCATCTTTGGAGAATGTTAAGTGGGTTTTCAATACCCTTATTATTTATGGCAAAATGCCCAGATTATTTGAAGAATCTATAAGTCCCTCAAACCACACTCTGGAACAAAGGCAAGAGAAATGCATCATAATCTGTACTTGAAAAATCTGGGGAGTAATTATTAATTTAGACAGAGAAATTACTCCTAACAGGGCAGCTTGGCATGCAGTACATAATATCCCCAGTGAAAAGCAAGAGTGCAATAAGTACACTGGAAAACTTGAAGTGTAAAAGATCAAACACTTTGCTGCATCCTCTTTTCAACAGTTAGGCCTCTTCAAGGGGGGCTCCTTGGCGTGGTGAAGAGGCTCTTGGTCTGAGGAATTAGCCCTGTCGGTCTTCTTCCTCAGACCGAACCTAATTACCCCCCATTCTCCCCTCCCCTATCCCATCCTCCCCATCCTCCCCTTTTTCCATTCCTCCTCCTCCTCCTCACCCCTCCCTTTTGCCCTTCCTCTTTTTAGCCTTCGTGATTTCTCCCACAGGCGCACTAGTTCCTAGGTAGGGGAAAGGACACCGGGGTCCATCCCATTCCGTTGAGGTTTCTTGGCGGTGGCGTAGTTTGCCGTGGAATCTGGATTGCCTAGGGATGTCCCGATCCCTCTCCGGTATCCCGGAGTAGCTTTGGGTGTCTTTTGGGGACGGGTTAGCTCTGGAAGCCCCTTTCGGATTCCGGGGGGTGGTGGCAAAGGAGGTTTGCTTTGTGGCGGTATCCGGGCCGCCCCTCTTTTGTCCACCGGGGTACTCGGCAGAGTGAGGTTGCTATCCCAGTTTGCGGGTTTACTGGATAAAGGGGTGGGATGGCACGGGTTCCATGCTGAATCTGCCTACTGCGGTGTCGAGCCCTCTTGGGCGCGGAGGGAGATTTCGGGCCCCTTTCATTCCCCCTGGGAACTACCCCCCCGGGGTCCCCCCTTTTTTTTTTTTTTTTTATTTTTATTTTTTTTCTTCTTTCTTTTTTTTCTTAAAAACAAAAAGAAAAGAAGAAACCTAACCATGCGCCCTATCCATGAACCTGGTCCCCCCGGGGCCCCTTCTTGATACCCCCCGTTCTACCCCGCCTGTTTTTGGACCACTCTTCAAACTTCCTATGCCTCTGTACCTATTGCCGGTGCTTTTCCTCACCCGCTTCGGGGTACTGAGGCCTCAAATACCCTTCGATTTACAGACCTTCGCTCCCCTCTAAATTTTGTTTCCCGGGCCCCTCCCCTCTACGGTGCGGCTTTTAAATCCCCCGACCCGTTCCACGTCGGACCAACTTTTCCCCCGCCAAAATTCAACGACAATTCCCTCTGATGATACTTCTCACCTTCACCTTTGTTCTTCTCAGAAAGATCGACACGCTTCCTACCTTTCCACGCCATTTTGATGACAGGGACTAAATTCTTACTTTACGACCAATTCCTCTACTGCCTTCTTTCTGACCAAAGTTTGGCAAGGCACCCTACCCTGTTGGTAAGAATTTCTTTTCATGCTCTTAAGAGGGTACGCGCTCATTACCTACAAATGCTACCCGGCCCGTGACTCTTCGTTTTTTCCCATATAATAGTTCCTGTCACCTTTAAAAAATCATTCCCTCAATTCTTGTAGGGGTCCCGTTATTCTGCCCCATAAAAATTTTTCAACAAAATTTCCAAAGGGGCACCGACTTCTAAAACAGCTGGAACCCCAAGATCCCCCAACCTCAAGGTAACCTTACGTTCTTCCCCCCGGGTGGGGGGAGAGATACCCTAAAAAAGGGCCTTTTAATTTTTGACACCCGAAAACTCCCATCCTCCTTTTATAACGGACATCGGTTACAAGTTCGAAAGGTACCTACCCCAAAACGTGTAGAATTGGGGCGTTTGGCCACCAGCGAAATATTGCAGATCTATCGCCAAATCCCAGCTGGGGTGCCGATGACCTTTTAATACTCTTGCAATCGATCTCCTCTTCCCTTTAGTCATGAGGCCCCCCTTTCTACCTCGCCGTTGTCAGGTCTTTTTTAAAACGGCGGAAATCCGTTACCTCAAAGAGAAGAGGGCTCCCCTTTTGCCCTGGCATTTTCTCTCTCCGCCTCCAAGGGGGGACTCCCACGTGTTTTTTTATCCCTGTTTCCAAAACGTCCCCCCACTTTTGGGATCCCATCTTCACACCCCCCCTGTGGTTTTCCTCTCCCCTAATCATCCCCGTATCTAAAACCCTTTTTCTGTCCCCGGCTCGACTCCCTACTTAACGCCTCGGCTAATCTCGCTTCTTGAGTTTTTCTCTTTCAACCTCAGTATCGCGAGACCCCGACGACACCTTTCCCCAAACGCCCCCTTTCTTTCAAAAGTCAAAAAAGGTCGGTAACACCTCCCCACCCATTTCCACCTCCCCATTTTACCCTCCCTGTCTCTGTCCCTAGTTCTTCCCCTCTCATGGCTCGTTACAATGCAGAGGGTTTACCCCTCCTCGAAAAATACCTTCCCCCCTGTTTTCCCCCCAAGTTTTTCCTCTTCTGCCACCTCCCAAGTTCCTGTCTCTTCTTTCCCCCGCCACGCTTCTCCAGTTTCCCTCCACCCTTTTGCCCCCCCCACCCTTTGGGACAGTCCAATAAGTTCCAATCTTTACTCACCTCCCCCTACCATTCCCAAAATTTTTCCCCCTCGAAATCCTGAATTTCCCAAAACCCTTTTAAGAAACTCGAATATATTGCAGAGACCAAACCATCAATGGACACTGATCCACCTTCGCTCTTTCTCTCTCCTCTGCTCCATTGGCAACTCCTTTCTTCACAGCGCACCGTTTCCTTCGTGCTTGAACATTTTCCATGCCCCCGCATGTGGATTTTCTAACCCCCTTTTAGCCGTAGGGGAAACCCTTACCCGCGGATTTCAAATTCTTTTTCTTGCCTCATGGCCTTTTTACATGGAAATTTCGCGCCTCAGGGGTAATTGGGGGGGAGCTTTAGATTTACTCTCCCAGTTTGCCCTTGGTGTTTGCTTACAGGAACCAAATTACACTTGTCCTTCAAACTACCACCTTTCTATGTACTGTAGCATCTCACTTTTCCCTACCCCCCTGGGAAGTTCCCGCTGTTCGAGTCTGTTCTTTCTCCCTCCCCTTTCTCGAAAGCCCAAATGTCTACGGGCGTTCCCGCTCTCTTTTTCTTACCCCACTTTCACTCTCATTTCAGCCTTGCTGTGTACACAGATGGCTCTAAATCTTTTACGGCGTAGGATTCGCAGCATGTTTCCGGGCAGCGCGTACAAGGGCTTTACTTTTCAGCTAGTATTTTTACTGCGAATTATTGCCTCCTTACAGCAATTTTCCGATTGCATCAGCCTGTGCATCTTTTTTGGTTGTCTCAGACTCCCTTATGCTTTTCAGGCTATACAAAAATTTGATACACCTCACCCCTTAGTCCTCCGTATCCAACTTTGGCTACGCCGCATCTTTACTAAGCATAAAGATATTGTTTTTTGTTGGGTCCCTGGTCATGTTGACGTACAGGGCAATGAACAGGCAGACACTGCTGCGCGGTCAGCAGTACATGACCTACCAGTTTCTTATAGAGGTATTCCATGTACGGACTATTTTGCTGTAATATCTTCCCACCTTCACACCCGTTGGCAACAACGTTGGTCTACTATGCTCGGCAACAAACTTCAGTCTATTAAACCGAGTATAGGTTTACTGGCCGTCTTCTTATCACCAGTGTCGAGGTTGGGAGACTACTCTCTCCCGTCTTCGCATTGGCCATACTCGTCTTACTCATGGATATCTCATGGAGAGGCGTCTTGCTCCTCTCTGTGAGAATTGCCAAGCTCCATTATCAGTCAGCCACATTCTGTTGGACTGCCCACTTTATCAACGAGCACGCAGAATTTACCTCTGTCGTCGTCTTCGCCCCGCTGCTCTCTCTTTACCTTCCCTTCTCGCTGATGGACCCCACCTTTCATCCGGACTCTCTTATTGACTTTTTGACAACGACTGACTTACTTCACAAATTCTGATACTTTCAGCCCTTTCTACTTGTATCTCTTGCTACCCTCTACCCCCGTACTATCCCCTGCCCCGCTGTTTTCTGTAACCTGCTGATCATCCCCCCTCCCTCCTGCCATCCAATTCCCTTGCTTCCTTCCCTACCCTGCAGCGCTGTATAGCCCTTGTGGCTTAGCGCTTCTTTTTGATTATAATAATAATAATAATTCAACAGTTAGGAAAATTACTAAGAAACCCATTACTCTTAAGAGGGAATTTTGACAAGTTCTTTAAGTTATTGTGGTGTTTTAAACGGGAGATATGCTTCTAGCTCTAATAACCTGACTGATCTGGTCATGATCCAGGAGGCCTGGTATGGGACAGTATTGGATAGGTGATGGCCTCTTTAACCCTATCAACAGGTAGGTTACCCTTATTTATACCAGAATAATTTATTTTAGTGACATGGCAGTTTGTTCTAATCATCTACAGCTTTATTGCCTTCTGACTTATGGGGGTTAAATCATAGGTTCTCCCTGTGTGTATGTGCACATGCATCATTTTTCCCTTTTGTTATTTCAGAATTTGTGTTCTCTTGTGCAATTTACCCTTAATTTAACAGTCTAATGAAGAGAGAGGGTGGCCAGTAATGGCAATTATGGTGGTCAGAAACAAGATTGTTTCGTCGTAATAGTAACAATAAAAGAGAATTCTATAGCCAGCAGTGTTTCTCCAATGTTTTCAAATCATATCCCATTGAATTTTGGTCCTGTATTTATGAAGTCTATTAAGTCTAAGGTTTACTTTACTTCCAATTTCAAAATTTTGAATTTCTTGGGTACACTCACCTAAGTTCAGCAGGCCTCTGTTATTGTCAGAAAAACCTTTCATTCCAGCATTGTCACTTTTCTTGCACATCTGCCTCTCTGATTTGCCATATTCTCATCTTTTCAGTTTATTTTTAGTGGGTAGCTGTATATTAATCCTTTGTCCCCCTTGTTGATCTATGTCATAATCATAGCTATCTGTTATGCTGTTATTGGTAAATTTTGATCTGAACATGAGAGGATAGGTCTTTGTAGTGGGTGTGTACAGTATAAAAAAAAACTGCCCCATGCAAAGCATGACGGGGAAACAGCTAATTGTGACATGCAGATGGGAAACTTGTTCTCAGTGTCCAAAAATTAAAAGTAAAAGAAGAAAAGTATTTTATATTGTGAAATGGTAGAGAATCTTTTTCCAAAGGTAATGACACCAAAAGTACAAAATTCGACAACCGTACAGAATTACGCTGACATTAGGTTAGTTGTCTCACACACTTTATGCACCGGCAATTTTGTCCTATTTTAGGCCAATTCCATTGTTCCAGTTAACCAAAGTCTTGGTTTAGAAAGACACGTAAGCAAACACTATAACATATTTATTAGAAAACGTTTCGGTCCTGGGACCTTGATCACTTCTAACATACAGAGGTAGAAAGACATTATATATATATATAGAGGTCTTTCTACCTCTGTATGTTAGAAGTGATCAAGGTCCCAGGACCGAAACGTTTTCTAATAAATATGTTAGTGTTTGCCTGCGTGTCTTTCTAAACCAACTTGTCGGTATTTATTACCAAGGTTTATACCAACCAAAGTCTTGCCTATTTTGCTAGTATATATATTCCCTTCTATCTATTGAGCACACGAAAATGCCCATTCAACTATTTCAATTACTTAATAAAGTGATCAGAATTTTGGCAATTCAGCCAGTTTCATAAAAAATTCAAAAAAATTATTTAACAACAGTCCATAAACAATGTTAGACATTCATGGAACTAAAGCATTTCTTCTGTTCATTTGTCACGTCCCCAGGCCTCTCTTGTATTACTGTACACTTGCTTTAATTTTGAATTCTTATTCACATGAAAAATAGAAGATTTACTCTATTTCTCTGATAATATATAACCAGGAAAGAGGGTTTATGGTTTTCACTATGCCAGTAATTGAATTGACCTATTAAAAACCCTTGAAACAAACTGGAATATCAAAAAATGAAATATTTCTACTATTTTCAGCTTAATTGCAAGCCACTTCCAGTCCTGAAACCAATCAGAATCATCTGTTTCAGTAATATGTCTTCCATTCTATGAAATGATACCAAGAAACTGCCAATAAAATTACAGGTCCTCCACCACAAATCCAGCATCATTGGGACCTGTAGTGTGCCGGATTACTGAGTTCGCTGGATTACAGAGTGGTTAGGTTAGAATACACTTAATAAAATTAACCAACTTGACTTACACAAAGTTCATTGAACATCAGCAAAAATTTAACATTTCCGCTACTATGAACTCAATTTCAAGATACTTTTCGTCGTGAAACCAATCAAAATCATATCTATTTCTGTAATATATCTTCCATTCTATCAAATGAGCTCCAAAATAACAAGAAAAAAATGTACAAAAATATACAGCAAAGAGGCGGCTAATGGCTGAGTAGTGAACTCCCTTATTTATCATTGCCTTTTTTTTTTTTTTTTTTTTTTTTTTTTTTTTTTTTTTTTTTTTTGTACGTTAAGAAGCATCTTTCCATCATACATTGCCCAAGTTTCAATAAGATAGCCCAACAAACAACTGAGAAAAAAAATATTTACCATAAAATATATATGGGAAGCCCAAGCCAGGTGCTGGAAGTAAGTCACTTTGACTCTTTTGGGTTATCCTAGGTTCTCTATACATACACTGTGTACGATAATCTTTGTAACTGAATTTGTCTATACCTGAATAAACTTATTATTTATTTCTATTCTGTCAACTGAGTACAAGAAACTGCCCATTCACCTATTTCAACTACACAATAAAGTGGTCAGAAATTGGCATATTGGTCAGTTTCACACAAATTTCAACAGATGCCAATTTCAGAATAGGGTCCAGAATTAACAATGCAGACATTCCTGGCACTAAAATAACATTATCTCTGATTATTAGTAATGTCTCCAGGCCCCTCTTATATTACTCTTGCTTACCATTTGGAATTTTTATTCGCACAAAAAATAGAAGATTTACTGTTATGCAGACTACTGCATTATTGTAATAATTGTATAAATAATGTCAACCCATTCTTGACTGCATATTGGAATTTGGACTGGCAGGTGCACACGTATTAGACGGTGACGTCATTTGTTTACTTTTGAACATGGCTAGAGAATGGAACATTTCCGCTACTGTGAGCGCAATTTCAAGGTACTTTTCATCGTGAAAGCAATCAAAATCATATCTATTTCTGTAATGTGTCTTCCATTCAATCAAATGAAACCAAAAACAATGAAAATACAACCATAAAACCATACGAAAATATACCACTATGGGGCTGCTAAAGGCTGAGAAGTGAACTACATTATTTATGGTCTTGATTTCTTTCATTTTTGGTGTATGTTGAGAAGCATCTTTCCATCGTGCATTGCCCAAGTTTCAGTAAGATAGCCCAACAAACAACTGAGAGAAAAAATAATAATAATAATACCTTTATTTACCACACGTACATGTAAGTGGTATACAGGCCTAGCTGGCATCAGTGACATACTACTATATAGAAAGGCTCTTAAGTGAGTGAGTGAGAGTAAGTTTATTCAGGTATACACAAATACAGTTACATAGATTATCATACATAGCAGCATATGTGTAAAGTACCTAGGACCCTAATGGAAATAGTCACTGACTTATTTCCATTGGGGTCCTTTTGTCCCTTGTTATGCTAAGCATTTCAGGCAAATTAGGTCAGTATCCCAGGATAACACCCACACCAGTCCACTAACACCCAGGTACCCATTTATTGATGGGTGAATATAGACAACGGGTGTAAAGAAACATGCCCAGTGTTTCTACCCTGGCTGGGAATTGGATATTTACAAAAAATCATATATGGCTAGCCCAAGCTAGGTACTAGAAATAAGCCACTTGACTTTTTTTGGTTATTCTAGGTTCTCTACACATATGCTGCTGTGTGTGATTATCTAGAGAAAATAACTTTTTGTTTCAGTTTTATGGTTCAGTACGAGTGTATATCATAGTTAGCCCTGTGCTATACTCTCTTTTTTCTAATATAAGCCCCAAGGCAGGGATGGAATAATACTTGTATCCCATATCCTCTTCATACCTCCGTCGAACTGCTCAGTATTGTTCCAAATATTTATTCTGGAGTATTTAACGTGTTTTTATGTTATTTATATTGTTTGTTTTGTCATATTAGATCAGTTGTGATGTGATAGGCAAATAAGCCGTAGTGTTGATATTAGCGTAATAATAAAGCATATTCCACTGCATCACTAGACTGAGCTTAGGGCAACCAACAGTAGCTTCAAAGCCACCTTATCTTTAATGGACAATGTACTGTATAGGTTCTTTACACAATGATAAGCATTTCTTTTATTCATTGGAACCATGGCTAAAAGTAAGCAGGTTATAACAATAAATGGAGAAAAAGAAATTGGAATGACTTATGCAGCAACTAGTGCCACCAAACCGTACCAGCAGTTTGGTGAGGCAATCTTGGAAATTTGAAATTATGCTATTCGAAATTAGTGCCGAACGACTGATGGAACCGGATGTCTGATTGCTGGATTTGTGATGGTGGACCTGTATCTGAAAATACACCACA
This sequence comes from Cherax quadricarinatus, assembly GCF_026875155.1. Lineage (NCBI taxonomy): Eukaryota > Metazoa > Arthropoda > Malacostraca > Decapoda > Parastacidae > Cherax > Cherax quadricarinatus. The sequence continues at coordinate 1,652,916 of NC_069414.1, read as the reverse complement.
CAATGTCTTATTTTAAAATATACACATGGTCACAGCTTTGCTTTTCCCATCTTGCACCATGAGGAATAGGATTTTTTGTTTGTGGTGCACACTTGCTGCTCAAACGCATTCTCCTATATCTAGTCAAAAGTTTACTGCTCACGGCTTATCTGAGTGAGCTATGCTCAAAGCCGTAGTATTATGAGACAATCTTTGATGTACCTTTATATCTTTGATAAGTTCCAAGAGTCTTTATACTCCCAGAACTTAGCCATGGGCCAGGCTCATCTGGTGCTGGCCTGATCAACCAGGCTGTTGCTGCTAATGGCCAACTGCCCCACATATCCATCACAGCCTGGTTGATTTAGTGCCTGGTGGAGGTACTTGTCCAGTTTCTTCTTGAAGACTTATACACTTGTTCCAGCAGTGTTTCTGATATCTTTTGGTAAGATGTTGAATAATCTGGGGCCATGGATGTTGATACAGTGTTCCCTTATTGTGCTCACCACACTCCTGCTTTTTACTGAGTTTATTATGCACTTCCTCCCATATGCCTTGCTCCAGTATGTTATGGCAGTGTACAGTTTTGAGACCAGGCCCTCGAGTACTTTCCAGTTACAGTGGAACTTTTACTTATGGGTGCATCCACGTGCGAGTTTTTCCAGATATGAACAGTCGCTTGGTTGATTTTTTGCTTCCAGATGTGAGCGAAGTTTGCAGATGTGAGTGGGCCTTAAGGGAAGTTCCTTGATGCTGGTGAGGGGCTCTTGCTCTTGACCTTGGGAATTGGATTTCTGTTGTTAGCTGGACTATATTATTGAAACTTGGGCAGTGGATGATGAAAAGATGCTTCTTAACCAGTAAACAGTCCAAACGTATATACAGTGGACCCTCGCCTAACGATATTAATCCGTTCCTGAGACCTCATTGTTAGCCGAAATTATCGTTTGCCGAGTTAATTTTCCCCATAAGAAATAATGGAAATCCAATTAATCTGTTCCACACAGCCAGAAGTATTAAAAAAAAAAAATTCATGAAATATACATTTCCCTACAAAGAAAACAATAAGACATGCACAATAACTACATAAATAAATGTTAAAATGACACTTACCTTCATTGAAGAGTATTGATGAGTGATGAGACACTTTTTCTTGAACACTGGGATTTTCAGAGTGATACACCAGTAAAAACTTCACTTTTCAATCCCCACTAGCATTACAAAAAAACATGAGAGTTAGCCTGTCTTTCATAGGCTTGTGTCCTGGGAGTGCCTTTTCCTCCTGAGTAATGTAGGTCCTGTTTGGCATTTTCTTCCAGAACAGGCCTGTTTCATCACAATTGAACTCTTGTTGGGGGATGAATTTTTCAGCTTCGCCATGCCTTATCACATTGTGTATGCCACTACAATTCTTAAATCTCTCAAAGTAACCTTTGCTGGCCTTAAATTCACCAATATGAGCACTAGTTGCAGGCATTTTTTTCCTGTTCACCTGGGTGTTAGTTGACTGTTGTGGGTCGCATCCTGGGGGACAAGATTAAGGACCCCAATGGAAGTAAGTTACAGTCCTCGATGATGTACTGGCTTGGGTTATCCTGGGTGGCTAATCCTCTGGGGTTAATCGTTTCTCGGTAATTGTTTCACGTTAAGCCACACCAACAACACACTCTCCACATCTTTGAGTAGTACAGCTGATGGTGGTGCAGCAACAGCCGACTGTGGTGCAGCAGCAGCAGCTGACTGTGGTGCAGCAGCAGCTGACCATGGTGCAGCAGCAGCTGACTGATCCAGCAACAGCTGACTGGTCCAGCAACAGCTGACTGGTCCAGCAACAGCTGACCTTGGTGCAGCAACAGCTGACTGGTCCAGCAACAGCTGACCGTGGTGCAGCAACAACTGACTGATCCAGCAACAGCTGACTGGTCCAGCAACAGCTGACCGTGGTGCAGCAACAGCTGACTGATCCAGCAACAGCTGACTGGTCCAGCAACAGCTGACTGGTCCAGCAATAGCTGACCATGGTGCAGCAACAGCTGACTGGTCCAGCAACAGCTGATGGTGGTGCAGCAGCAGCTGACTGTGGTACAATAGTATTTCTCACCCTTTTTACCACAGGGTTGGCACTAGAAGCTTTCTTTGGGCCCATGGTGGCATATTTAGCAGTTACAAGCACTATAAACAATGGAATAATACAAAATGTATCGAATGTATGGATGCAACTGGCCACCCTGGCTTGTAAACAATGACGACAGTGCTGCATGGACAGGTTCGGGACAAGTCATGTTGGTCAGAAACAGCTGACGGTGGTGCAGCAGCAGCTGACCGTGGTGCAGCAACAGTTCACCATGGTGCAGCAGCAGCTGACTGTGGTGCAGCAGCAGTTGACCACGGTGCAGCAGCAGCTGATCGTGGTGCAGCAACAGCTGACTGGTATAGCAACAGCTGACGGTGGTGCAGCAGCAGCTGACCGTGGTGCAGCAACAGTTCACCATGGTGCAGCAGCAGTTGACCATGGTGCAGCAGCAGCTGATCGTGGTGCAGCAACAGCTGACTGGTCCAGCAACAGCTGACTGTGGTGCAGTAACAGCTGATGGTGGTGCGGCAGCAGACTGTGGTGCTGCAACAGCTGACCATTGTGCAGCAACAGCTGACATTGGTGCAGCAGACTGGTGCATCAACAGCTGACCGTGGTGCAGCAACACCTGACTGCGGTATGATAGTATTTCTCACCCTTTTTACCACAGGGTTGGCACTAGAAGCTTTCTTTGGGCCCATGGTGGGTTATTTAGCAGTTACAAGCACTATAAACAATGGAATAATACAAAATGTATCGAACGTATGCATGCAACCGGCCACCCTGGCTTGTAAACAATGACGGCAAGGCAGCTGAGGCGCTCAGGCTGGACGGACAGGTTTGGGAGGAATCATGTCGGGCGAGTTTTTTATTTTTAAGCGGGCCAAAATTTTTACATTCGAATGCTTCGTTAGGCGGATTTAACGTTATGCGATGAGTTCGTTAGGCGAGGGTCCACTGTACTTTTTTACTGCTAGTGCCCCAAATGTATATATACGCTTTATTTTTTCTGCCTTCAAATTTGGCACGATTGGCCTGAGATGCCTTGTCAGCATAGAATGGGTCCTAACACTCAGTGTGTGTGGTATCAAAAAAATCTGGGACCACTTAGTACCTTGTGGGAGCACCAGTTCAAATGAGCACCAGCTAGAGCAAACAGCGCACCAAACGCCTGGGATTCACTGATTTCATGTAGTACTAACTCTTCCATTTTAAGAGGAAAGTGATTTTGACCCTGAGTTTAGTAGCTTTGAGGTGGATGTGGCCATCAGTGGTTGATGAAATATAAAAAAAAATCTTGATAATAACCCATGTGCAACATTTGTGCAACACCCTTCCAGAATGTCTTACAACCTATGCCCTAAGTAAAGAGAAACAATTCTTGCTGGCTGGCTGGCTGGCCAGCTGCTGGCGGCCTGGCTCTATCTCCGTTTGTCTGTATCAATGTCTGTCTCTGTCTCTATCTCTGTCTATCTTTGTCTCTCCCTGTCTCTGTCTGTCTCTCTGTCTCACAGGTACACACAAATACAAGTGTACATAGTGTAAATTACCTAGGATAACCCAAAAAATCCAGACAGTGCTATACTCTGCCTGAAGATACGAGTAAAGGTGATGACCCAGTCTTGTGACTCTGAGACAGAGAGCTAGACAGATGGGCAGATAGACAGGGAACGTGACAGACAGACAAATAGACAGACATGTTTGTGTACCAGTGTAAACAAAGCAGGGCCGATGCTCATCAAATGTGGCCTCTAATCTTTTCTTATCAAGTGTTATCATTGCACTCTCCAGTATGCTCATCAAACATCAGCTCTTATCAGATGTTATCTCATCTTATTATGTCACTGTTGGGGTGGACTTCTTTTTTCACACTTCAAGGGAACTTATTATTACCTATTATTATTATTATTACGTATTCTCCTCCTCCTCTTCCTCTTCTTCCTCCTCTTCTTCCTCTTCTTTTTCCTCTTCTTCCTCTTCTTTTTCCTCTTCTTTCTCTTCCTCCTCCTCCTCCTGTTCCTCCTCCTCCTCCTCTCCTCCTCCTCCTGTTCCTCCTCCTCCTCCTCCTCCTCCTCCTCCTGTTCCTCCTCCTCCTCCTGTTCCTCCTCCTCCTCCTGTTCCTCCTCCTCCTCCTGTTCCTCCTCTCCTCCTGTTCTCCTCCTCCTCCTCCTCTGTTCCTCCTCCTCTTCCTCCTCCTCTTCCTCCTCCTCTTCCTTCTTCCTCTTCCTTTTCCTCCTCTTCCTCCTCCTCTTCGTCCTCTTCCTCTTCCTCTTCCTCCTCCTCCTCCTCCTCCTCCTCCTCCTCCTCCTCCTCCTCCTCCTCTTCCTCCTCCTCATCATCATCATTATCATTATATACTTCCACATATCCAAAACATTGCTGGGATCTATAAATACTTTGTATATATTCCAAGACAATAGTAAGTGACGAAAGGCAGGTGTAAATGTCCACTTGTCAGTATGTTTGTGACACTGTGTGTACAATTTCAGTACCTAATACTAGTGTTAGAATGAAGATTGGTTATAAAATGACAAGAGCTACTATAAATTGTAATTATCAGAACACGAAAATTGTATAAAATATGAAAATAGAAAAAAAATTATATCGGCAACACTTCTGCAAGCCGCAGGATTCCTCACATGAGCATACAGTGCCAGCTTCTGGGCCTCATATTTCTGTAAGTACTAACCCTAATTTTTTTTTTAATCCTATAACACTTAGAAAAATGTGCTCTTTATTTTCATTAAAGAAAATTATTTTTTTTTTTTTAAATATTCAGGCACTGGGGTAGTGAACACATACAATAGGGCCCCACTTACACGACAGGTTAGGTTCCAGGCTGTCGCCGGAAAGCAGACATCGCCAGAAGGCAGAACACCATTTTTTCCATTTATAAATGCATATACAGTAAATGCCAGACAACAAGTTTACACTAAATTATACTATTAAGTTAGTAATAGAACTAGGCATTAAGAACACACAAAGTAAAATACATTCACAGTAAATTCATTACTTAAAGCATTTGTAATCTTAATGTAGGGAGAGAGGTGAGTAGTACTTATTTGTAGGAAGTCAGGTGCAGGTAGCCCAGGTGTAGGTAGCCCTGGCTCCCCGTCTCATACTTAATATATGATATTTAAAACATCCCAAAGAGGTAAAATACATATACAGTACACTCATTATTTACCTTAAAATATGTGTAGTCTTAATATAGGAAGAGAGATGAGTAGTATTTATTTGTAGGAAGTCAGTGTAGGTAGCCGGTAGGTGTAGTCTGCCTGGGCTACACCTACCGGCTACCTACACTGTGGCCCAGAGCCATATTATTAACATCGACATGCCTTGTTCACTGAATTTAATCATTTCTAACAACTACATTTAGATGCCATCATAAACGAAGGTAGAAGTAATGAATAATTCATGCCGAAAATTGTAAACAAAAGCGGAGTGAGGGAGTGGCTGGGCCAAACGCAGACTCGTACACGTTTTCTCTGATGGCTGAGCAGAGAAAACGTAATGTTGTCCTTCCACCCGGGTACCACATAGCACCACAAGTATTATCAGAGCACACACAAAATATGCAATAAATGCCAGACAGCAAGTTTACACTAACTTATATTAAGTTAGCAATAGAAATAGGCATTGAAAACACAATAAAAGGTAAGATACACATAGAGTACACTTATTACTTGCCTTAAAATATTAATATTAATGTGTGAGAGGTGAGTGGCAGGGTATTTATTGAATAAAATCAGAATGGCACACCATCATCCTCTAACTTGGCACTTAAAGCAAGAGGCTTACGACTTCTCTTTTTATCACAGCTAAGCTTAGCCGCCATTGTCAATGAGAGCCAACTAGTTAACGAAAGAGTAAACGAGAGAGAGAACGAGATACAGAGTTGAGCCGATGTAAGAATACAAACTGAACAGGTAGTGAGCAATCACCTGGTCAGGCGAAATAAAGGTGTATTAATATGTCTACTTTTAGTTTATTCACGAACATTTGTAAGAGTTTGTAAAACATTTACCTCAATGTTTTTTTATTATAATAATAATTTCCTCGCAATACAAATACTCTTACATTGCATACAAGTTGTACAAGTTAGTTCAGAATAAACAAACAGCAACACACCATTTTTAGAGTGAATGAAGATATTATTATTATTATTATTATTATTATTATTATTATTATTATTATTATTATTATTATTATTATTATTATTATCAAAAGCACTAAACCCACAAGGGTTGTGAATTGCTATATATAGAGTGAAGGCATACGAAAATAATATTTTTCTACAGTTACCCCCCAGTGTTTGACTAGAGAAAACATAATTCTTCCGACACTACCTACACAGCTGCTTTGTAAACAAATCTCATATTTACATGAATTTTTATTCTGTGAGTGTATGTATCATGTTTATATGCTATGTAATGGGTTTCATATATAATTTTGAGGAAAATATCATAGATGGATTAATGAAAATGCCTATATTGATGTAAAATAAGACATTTAGTGTGCCCAAGAGTGATTATTATTACGTAGTATTGGCATCATGAGTAGAGAGAGACTTAGCAATTTTAATGTGTATCTGCACACCAGCACAGTGTGTAAGTACATTTAGTTACAGGTACACATAAGTATAATTATCAGAGTTCATATAAAATATGCAGTAACATTAGAACACTTGAAATTTTGGAAAGTTTCCTGGCATAATAGATGTGGTCATGGAAAATGTAAACAAACCGGGTGGGGGGGGCGCCGTATTTGAAAGACCACTTGCCGTATAGCAAATTTTGGTCATAATTTGACATCGAAATATTAGCGGAACGCTGTAAGGCAAAACGCCGTAAAACGGGGCCTTACTGTATATATGTTGGACCATACAGGTTAATGTACACCAAACATGAAAGAAATCAGATCATAAATAACAGAGTTCACTTCTTGACCATTATCCTCCCATTAGCGGTATATTTTCGTATGGTTTTTCTGGTTGTATTCTGTTTTGTTTTTGGTCTCATTTGATGGAATGGAAGATATACTACAGAAATAGATATGATTTTTGATTGGTTTCAAGTACAATGGACCCTTGGATATAGGCCAGTGTGGAAATCGGCCAATTTGGAAATCGAGCACTTTTTTCATACCTCACGCGTATCACACCACGTCTCTCTCATTGGGGTAGGAATACTCCATGCATTCATCCATTGTTTTTGGTGCTTGTTTACTGATTGCAACTGTGAAATAAGCCATCATGGGGCCAAAGAAAGTTCAGAGTGCCAGCCCTTTGGTAAAGAAGGCGAGAAACACGATAGAATTCAAGAAAGACGTTATCGCATTGTATGAAAGTGGTGTGTGTGTGGCGGAGCTGGCCAGGATTTATGGGAAATCTACATCAATATTCAGTTCCATCCTGTTGAAGAAAGCAGAAATCAAGGAAGCTGATATTGCAAAAGGAGTAAATATGTTAAGACAGAGGTCTCAAGCAATTGATGATGTGGAGTTGTTGTTGTTGGTGTGGATCAACCAGAAACAATTAGCGGGAGATAGTGTTTCCGAGGGGATAATTTGTGAGAAGGCAAGGCAGTTGCATGTGGATCTCGTAAAGAAAATGCTGGGAATGAGTACTGCTCTTAGTGAATTTAAGACCAGCAAAGGCTGGTTTGACAGATTTAAGAAGAGAAGTGGCGTACACAATGTGGTAAGGCATGGTGAGGCTGGAAGTTCAGACAAACATGTGGCTGAAGAATCCGTGCATGAATTTAAGGATTACGTAGAGGCTGAAGGATTCGTTCCCCAATAAGTGTTCAGTTGTGACGAAACAGGCCTCTTTTGGAAGATAATGCCAGAGAAGACGTATATCACGCAGGAGGTAAAGGCACTGCCAGGACACAGAACACAAAAAGTAGTAGTGAACAGGGCAAGATCCAGCATCAGTGAGGTCAAAAGCTCAGTGCCCCAAGGCACTGTCCTGGCACCTCTGCTGTTTCTCATCCTCATAGCAGACATAGACAAAAACACCTGGCACACTTTTGTATCTTCATTTGCAGATGACATTAAAATAAGCATGAAAATCACCACAGTAGTGGACACTTAAAAAGTACCGGAAGACATAAACGGGGTTTTCCAGTGGGCAGCGGAGAACAACACGTTCAGTGGTGATTAGTTCCAGCTGCTTAGGTATGGAAAGAATGAAGAACACAAAAGGAACACTATATACAGAACTCGAGAGGGTCACCAAATAGAACGTAAGGAACATGTAAAAGTCCTAGGAATAATTATGTCAGCGGACCTTTTTTTTTTTTTAACCCCTTGACTGTTGCAACCCCAAATCCTGAGGTGGCTCCTGGTGTCGCAAAATTTCCGAAAAAAAAAATTATTTTTTCTTATGAAATGATAGAGAATCTTTTTCCGATTGTAATGACACCAAATGAACAAAATTTGATGCAAAATGACTGAATTACGCTCTCGTGAAGTTACCAACCTCGGCGATGTTTATGAATCGGTGATTTCGCCCAATTTGAGCCCTATTTTCAGCTAATTCCATTGTTCCAGTTGACCAAACTC
>NC_069414.1:1639293-1641793 GCF_026875155.1 Cherax quadricarinatus | reverse complement strand
ATACGATATAATTGAAGGAAGTTGTACAAAAATACGAGGGAGTGGCTGTCACATGGTCAGTGTGGTTTTGTTTATGCTGGAGTGAGCATTAGTCTCCGTGCTCTTCCAAACATTTCACAATAATTCATTGTTTGGTGCTTGTAGATTGAGTGCGACTGGAGTGGTAGAGGCAGCTGTTGAGGCAGCGATTGAGGCAGTGGTTGAGGCAGCGATTGAGGCAGCAATTGAGGCAGTGGGTGAGGCAGCAATTGAGGCAGTGGGTGAGGCAGCTGTTGAGGCTGCTGTTGAGGCAGCGATTGAGGCAGTGGGTGAGGCAGCTGTTGAGGCAGCGATTGAGGCAGTGGGTGAGGCAGTGGTTGAGGCAGCTGTTGATGCAGTGGGTGAGGCAGCTGTTGAGGCAGCGATTGAGGCAGTGGTTCAGGCAGCTGTTGAGGCAGCGATTGAGGCAGTGGTTGAGGCAGCAGTTGAGGCTGCTGTTGAGGCAGCGATTGAGGCAGTGGTTGAGGCAGCTGTTGAGGCAGTGGTATTTAATAACATACATGTTATTAATAATAATAATGCAGGAAGGCCCCGCTTTACGGCGTTTCACTTTACGGCGTTCCGCTAATACGGTCATTTCAAATTATGACCAAAACTCGCTATATGGCTCCCCTTACCTGACTTTCTAATATGGTCACCGCGCCCCACCTTGTTTGTTTACATTCTTCGTGAGCTCAGTAAACACTAAGTCTCTCCATTTTGTCTGGAAACTCCAAAATTTCAAATGTTTTTAAAAGTTATTTCATATTTTATATATACTCTGATAATTATACTAATGTATACCTGTACTTAAATAAACTTACATACTGTGCTGGCATGCAGGTACACATTAAAATCAGTAAGAGTGTCTTATGTCTCCAGACGTCATATTAGTAATGATAATAATCATCGAGTCTCATTTAAATGTCGTATATTACGTTAAATACACATTTTCATTAATCCATCTACGATATTTTTTCAAAATTATATAATAAACACTTTACATAACATAAAAAGATGTTAAATACACCCCACAATAGAATAAATAAACATAAATATGAGATGCGGTAGCAGACGACTTGCACAAGTGACGCCATATTAGAAATGCTAATAATAATAATAATCACCGAGTCTTATTAAATGTTGTATATTACGTTAATATACACATTTTCATTAATCCATCCATGATATTTTTTTCAAAATTATATAATAAACAGGATACATAACATAAAAAGATGATAAATACACCCTACAATAGAATAAATAAGCATAAATATGAGATGTCGTAGCCAGATAACTTGTACAAGTGATGCCAAGAATAACATTTTTCTCTAATCTAACATAAGAGAAAATGTGTTACTGGGGGTAACTGTAGAAAATTATTCCTTTCGTATCTATGTAAGTTAGTTTATTCAGGTATACACAAATACAGTTACATAGATTATCATACATAACATATGTGTAGAGAACCTAGGATAACCCAAAAAAGTCAGAGTGACTTATTTCCATTGCCTTCACTCAGAGCATCATTTCTTCTCAAAATGATGTTACATGAGAATGGGAGTGTTCTTCTTTATTTATTCTACCGTATCAGTGTAGAGACAACCTGTACACAATGTAACTTGTACACAAACCAGACGTGTACACTTCGTTTACAAAACTTAACTTCACCTGGTTTGTTTACATAACTCTGCGCCTGTACTCTCTCATGCACTCATTCTTTCTCTCTCTCATTTATTCGTTTTATCTCATTTACTTACTCCTGACCCTACATTAAGACTACAAATATTTTAACGTAAGTAATGAGTGAACTGTATATACATTTTATCGCTCTGGAATGCTTAAATATCATGGAATATATGTGTGGGTGGGTTGGCCTGGTATGGTAGCCCGGCTGACTACCATACATACCACACTTGATTTTTTAACAATAAATACTACTCATCTCACCCTATATTTAAGGTAAGTAATGAGTGAACTGTATATACATTTTATCACTCTGGGATGCTTAAATATCATAGAATTGTATGTGTGGGTGGGGTGGCCTGGTATGGTAGCCTGGCTGACTACCATACATACCACACTTGATTTCTTACAATAAATACTACTTGTCTCACCCTAGATTAAGACTATAAATATTTTAAGGTAAGTAATGAGTGCACTATGTGTGTATTGTACTTTTTATTGTTTTTTGATGCCTGGTTCTATTGCTAACTTAATATATGTTAGTGTAAACTTGTTATCTAGTGTTTGTATGCATTTGTAAGTGGAAAAAAAGGGTGTTCCACTTTACGGCGGATTCCGCTTTATGGCGGTAGCCTGGAACCTAACCAGCCATATAAGTGGGGCCTTCCTGTACATGTTATTAATAATATGTACTATTATTATTTATAACATATATGTTATTAAATACCACTGCCTCAACTGCAGAATTATTGTGAAAAAGTTTGGAAGAGCACGGAGACTAATGCCCCCCAAAACA
>NC_069414.1:1619777-1634777 GCF_026875155.1 Cherax quadricarinatus | reverse complement strand
ACCCTTGTGGGTTTAGTGCTTTTGATAATAATAATAATAATAATAATAATAATAATAATAATAATAATAATAATATCTTCATTCACTCTAAAAATGGTGTGTTGCTGTTTGTTTATTCTGAACTAACTTGTACAACTTGTATGCAATGTAAGAGTATTTGTATTGCGAGGAAATTATTATTATAATAAAAAAACATTGAGGTAAATGTTTTACAAACTCTTACAAATGTTCGTGAATAAACTAAAAGTAGACATATTAATACACCTTTATTTCGCCTGACCAGGTGATTGCTCACTACCTGTTCAGTTTGTATTCTTACATCGGCTCAACTCTGTATCTCGTTCTCTCTCTCGTTTACTCTTTCGTTAACTAGTTGGCTCTCATTGACAATGGCGGCTATAGCTTAGCTGTGATAAAAAGAGAAGTCGTAAGCCTCTTGCTTTAAGTGCCAGTTAGAGGATGATGGTGTGCCATTCTGATTTTTATTCATATAATTCCCCTGCCACTCACCTCTCACACATTAATATTAATATTTTAAGGCAAGTAATAAGTGTACTCTATGTGTATCTTACCTTTTATTGTGTTTCAATGCCTATTTCTATTGCTAACTTAATATAGTTTAGTGTAAACTTGCTGTCTGGCATTTATTGCATATTTTGTGTGTGCTCTGATAATACTTGGTGGTGCTATGTGGTACCGGGTGGAAGGACAACATTACGTTTTCTCTGCTCAGCCATCAGAGAAAACGGTGTACGAGTCTGCGTTTGGCCCAGCCACTCCCTCACTCCGCTTTTGTTTACAATTTTCGGCATGAATTATTCATTACTTCTACCTTCGTTATGATGGCATCTAAATGTAGTTGTTAGAAATGATTAAATTCAGTGAACAAGGCATGTCGATGTTAATAATATGGCTCTGGGCCACAGTGTAGGTAGCCGGTAGGTGTTAGCCCAGGCAGACTACACCTACCGGCTACCTACACTGACTTCCTACAAATAAATACTACTCATCTCTCTTCCTATATTAAGATACACATATTTTAAGGTAAATAATGAGTGTTACTGTATATGTATTTTACCTCTTTGGGATGTTTTAAATATCATATATTAAGTATGAGACGGGGAGCCAGGGCTACCTACACTGGGCTACCTGCACCTGACTTCCTACAAATAAGTACTACTCACCTCTCTCCCTACATTAAGATTACAAATGCTTTAAGTAATGAATTTACTGTGAATGTATTTTACTTTGTGTGTGTTCTTAATGCCTAGTTCTATTACTAACTAATAGTATAATTTAGTGTAAACTTGTTGGTCTGGCATTTACTGTATATGCATTTATAAATGGAAAAATGGTGTTCTGCCTTCTGGCGATGTCTGCTTTCCGGCGACAGCCTGGAACCTAACCTGTCGTGTAAGTGGGGCCTATTGTATGTGTTCACTACCCAGTGCCTGAATATTTAAAAAAAAAAAAATAATTTTCTTTAATGAAAATAAGAGCACATTTTTCTAAGTGTTATAGGATTAAAAAAAAAATTAGGTTAGTACTTACAGAAATATGAGGCCCAGAAGCTGGCACTGTATGCTCATGTGAGGAATCCTGCGGCTTGCAGAAGTGTTGCCGATATAATTTTTTTTCTATTTCATATTTTATACAATTTTCGTGTTCTGATAATTACAATTTATAGTAGCTCTTGTCATTTTATAACCAATCTTCATTCTAACACTAGTATTAGGTACTGAAATTGTACACACAGTGTCACAAACATCTGACAAGTGGACATTTACACCTGCCTTTCGTCACTTACTATTGTCTTGGAATATATACAAAGTATTTATAGATCCAGCAATGTTTTGGATATGTGGAAGTATATAATGATAATGATGATGATGAGGAGGAAGAGGAGGAGGAGGAGGAGGAGGAGGAGGAGGAGGAGGAGGAGGAGGAAGAAGGAAGAGGAAGAGGACGAAGAGGAGGAGGAAGAGGAGGAAAAGGAAGAGGAAGAGGAAGAGGAGGAAGAGGAGGAGGAAGAGGAGGAGGAAGAGGAGGAGGAAGAGGAAGGAGGAGGAGGAACAGGAGGAGGAGGAGGAACAGGAGGAGGAGGAGGAACAGGAGGAGGAGGAGGAACAGGAGGAGGAGGAGGAACAGGAGGAGGAGGAGGAGGAGGAGGAGGAGGAGGAACAGGAGGAGGAGGAGGAGGAGGAGGAGGAGGAACAGGAGGAGGAGGAGGAAGAGAAAGAAGAGGAAAAAGAAGAGGAAGAAGAGGAAAAAGAAGAGGAAGAAGAGGAGGAAGAAGAGGAAGAGGAGGAGGAGAATACGTAATAATAATAATAATAGGTAATAATAAGTTCCCTTGAAGTGTGAAAAAGAAGTCCACCCAACAGTGACATAATAAGATGAGATAACATCTGATAAGAGCTGATGTTTGATGAGCATACTGGAGAGTGCAATGATAACACTTGATAAGAAAAGATTAGAGGCCACATTTGATGAGCATCGGCCCTGCTTTGTTTACACTGGTACACAAACATGTCTGTCTATTTGTCTGTCTGTCACGTTCCTGTCTATCTGCCCATCTGTCTAGCTCTCTGTCTCAGAGTCACAAGACTGGGTCATCACCTTTACTCGTATCTTCAGGCAGAGTATAGCACTGTCTGGATTTTTTGGGTTATCCTAGGTAATTTACACTATGTACACTTGTATTTGTGTGTACCTGTGAGACAGAGAGACAGACAGAGACAGGGAGAGACAAAGATAGACAGAGATAGAGACAGAGACAGACATTGATACAGACAAACGGAGATAGAGCCAGGCCGCCAGCAGCTGGCCAGCCAGCAGCTGGCCAGCCAGCCAGCCAGCAAGAATTGTTTCTCTTTACTTAGGGCATAGGTTGTAAGACATTCTGGAAGGGTGTTGCACAAATGTTGCACATGGGTTATTATCAAGATTTTTTTTTATATTTCATCAACCACTGATGGCCACATCCACCTCAAAGCTACTAAACTCAGGGTCAAAATCACTTTCCTCTTAAAATGGAAGAGTTAGTACTACATGAAATCAGTGAATCCCAGGCGTTTGGTGCGCTGTTTGCTCTAGCTGGTGCTCATTTGAACTGGTGCTCCCACAAGGTACTAAGTGGTCCCAGATTTTTTTGATACCACACACACTGAGTGTTAGGACCCATTCTATGCTGACAAGGCATCTCAGGCCAATCGTGCCAAATTTGAAGGCAGAAAAAATAAAGCGTATATATACATTTGGGGCACTAGCAGTAAAAAAGTACAGTGGACCCTCGCCTAACGAACTCATCGCATAACGTTAAATCCGCCTAACGAAGCATTCGAATGTAAAAATTTTGGCCCGCTTAATAAATAAAAAACTCGCCCGACATGATTCCTCCCAAACCTGTCCGTCCAGCCTGAGCGCCTCAGCTGCCTTGCCGTCATTGTTTACAAGCCAGGGTGGCCGGTTGCATGCATACGTTCGATACATTTTGTATTATTCCATTGTTTATAGTGCTTGTAACTGCTAAATAACCACCATGGGCCAAAGAAAGCTTCTAGTGCCAACCCTGTGGTAAAAAGGGTGAGAAATACTATCATACGCAGTCAGGTGTTGCTGCACCACGGTCAGCTGTTGATGCACAGTCTGCTGCACCAATGTCAGCTGTTGCTGCACAATGGTCAGCTGTTGCAGCACCACAGTCTGCTGCGCACCACCATCAGCTGTTACTGCACCACAGTCAGCTGTTGCTGGACCAGTCAGCTGTTGCTGCACCACGATCAGCTGCTGCTGCACCATGGTCAACTGTGCTGCACCATGGTGAACTGTTGCTGCACCACGGTCAGCTGCTGCTGCACCACCGTCAGCTGTTGCTATACCAGTCAGCTGGTTGCTGCACCACGATCAGCTGCTGCTGCACCGTGGTCAACTGCTGCTGCACCACAGTCAGCTGCTGCTGCACCATGGTGAACTGTTGCTGCACCCGGTCAGCTGCTGCTGCACCACCGTCAGCTGTTTCTGACCAACATGACTTGTCCCGAACCTGTCCATGCAGCACTGTCGTCATTGTTTACAAGCCAGGGTGGCCAGTTGCATCCATACATTCGATACATTTTGTATTATTCCATTGTTTATAGTGCTTGTAACTGCTAAATATGCCACCATGGGCCCAAAGAAAGCTTCTAGTGCCAACCCTGTGGTAAAAGGGTGAGAAATACTATTGTACCACAGTCAGCTGCTGCTGCACCACCATCAGCTGTTGCTGGACCAGTCAGCTGTTGCTGCACCATGGTCAGCTTATTGCTGGACAGTCAGCTGTTGCTGGACCAGTCAGCTGTTGCTGGATCAGTCAGCTGTTGCTGCACCACGGTCAGCTGTTGCTGGACCAGTCAGCTGTTGCTGGATCAGTCAGTTGTTGCTGCACCACGGTCAGCTGTTGCTGGACCAGTCAGCTGTTGCTGCACCAAGGTCAGCTGTTGCTGGACCAGTCAGCTGTTGCTGGACCAGTCAGCTGTTGCTGGATCAGTCAGCTGCTGCTGCACCATGGTCAGCTGCTGCTGCACCACAGTCAGCTGCTGCTGCTGCACCACAGTCGGCTGTTGCTGCACCACCATCAGCTGTACTACTCAAAGATGTGGAGAGTGTGTTGTTGGTGTGGCTTAACGTGAAACAATTACCGAGAAACGATTAACCCCAGAGGATTAGCACCCAGGATAACCCAAGCCAGTACATCATCGAGGCTGTAACTTACTTCCATTGGGGTCCTTAATCTTGTCCCCCAGGATGCGACCCACAACAGTCAACTAACACCCAGGTGAACAGGAAAAAAATGCCTGCAACTAGTGCTCATATTGGTGAATTTAAGGCCAGCAAAGGTTACTTTGAGAGATTTAAGAATTGTAGTGGCATACACAATGTGATAAGGCATGGCGAAGCTGAAAAATTCATCCCCCAACAAGAGTTCAATTGTGATGAAACAGGCCTGTTCTGGAAGAAAATGCCAAACAGGACCTACATTACTCAGGAGGAAAAGGCACTCCCAGGACACAAGCCTATGAAAGACAGGCTAACTCTCATGTTTTTTTGTAATGCTAGTGGGGATTGAAAAGTGAAGTTTTTACTGGTGTATCACTCTGAAAATCCCAGTGTTCAAGAAAAAGTGTCTCATCACTCAATACTCTTCAATGAAGGTAAGTGTCATTTTAACATTTATTTATGTAGTTATTGTGCATGTCTTATTGTTTTCTTTGTAGGGAAATGTATATTTCATGAATTTTTTTTTTTTAATACTTCTGGCTGTGTGGAACAGATTAATTGGATTTCCATTATTTCTTATGGGGAAAATTAACTCGGCAAACGATAATTTCGGCTAACAATGAGGTCTCAGGAACGGATTAATATCGTTAGGCGAGGGTCCACTGTATATACGTTTGGACTGTTTACTGGTTTAAGAAGCATCTTTTCATCATCACTGCCCAAGTTTCAATAATATAGTCCAGCTAACAACAGAAATCCAATTCCCAAGGTCAAGAGCAAGAGCCCCTCACCAGCATCAAGGAACTTCCCTTAAGGCCCACTCACATCTGCAAACTTCGCTCACATCTGGAAGCAAAAAATCAACCAAGCGACTGTTCATATCTGGAAAAACTCGCACGTGGATGCACCCATAAGTAAAAGTTCCACTGTAACTGGAAAGTACTCGAGGGCCTGGTCTCAAAACTGTACACTGCCATAACATACTGGAGCAAGGCATATGGGAGGAAGTGCATAATAAACTCAGTAAAAGCAGAGGGAGTGTGGTGAGCACAATAAGGGAACACTGTATCAACATCCATGGCCCCAGATTATTCAAACATCTTACCAAAAGATATCAGAAACACTGCTGGAACAAGTGTATAAGTCTTCAAGAAGAAACTGGACAAGTACCTCCACCAGGCACTAAATCAACCAGGCTGTGATGGATATGTGGGGCAGTTGGCCTTAGCAGCAACAGCCTGGTTGATCAGGCCAGCACCAGATGAGCCTGGCCCATGGCTAAGTTCTGGGAGTATAAAGACTCTTGGAACTTATCAAAGATATAAAGGTACATCAAAGATTGTCTCATAATACTACGGCTTTGAGCATAGCTCACTCAGATAAGCCGTGAGCAGTAAACTTTTGACTAGATATAGGAGAATGCGTTTGAGCAGCAAGTGTGCACCACAAACAAAAATCCTATTCCTCATGGTGCAAGATGGGAAAAGCAAAGCTGTGACCATGTGTATATTTTAAAATAAGACATTGTGTGGTGTATTTTCAGATACAGGTCCACCATCACAAATCCAGCAATCAGACATCCGGTTCATCAGTCGTTCGGCACTAATTTCGAATAGCATAATTTCAAAATTTCCCAAAATTGCCCCCCAAACTCTGGTCACCAGCCTTACCACATTGTGTACGCCACTTCTTTTCTTAAATCTGTCAAACCACTTTGCGGGTCAAAAATTTAAATAAAACATATCTTTCCCAGCATTTTTTTTACGAGATCCACATGCAACTGCCTTGCTTCTCAAAAATTATCCCCTGGGAAACATATCTCCCGCTAATTGTTTCTGGTTGATCCCACCAACAACAACAACTCCACATCATCAATTGCTTGAGCCCTCTGCCCTTAACATATTTACCCCTTTTGCAATTCATTCCTTTTTTTCTGCTTTCTTCAACGGGAGGAACTGAATATTGATTAGATTTCCCATAAATCCTGGCCAGCTCCGCCACACACCACATTTCATAAAAGCGAAAAATCTTTTTGATTCTATGGGTTTTCCGCCTTTTTTACCAAAAGGGCTGGCACCGAACTTTTTTTTGGCCCCATGATGGCTTATTTCACAGTTGCAATCAGAAAAACAAGCACCAAAAACAATGGAAAAAAAGCATGGATATTCCTACCCCAATGAGAGAGACGGGGTGTGATACGCGTGGGGTATGAAAAAGTGCTCGATTTCCAAATTTGGCCGATTTCCACACTGGCCTAATCCAAAGGGTCCATTGTATTGAAACCAAATCAAAAATCATATCTATTTCTGTAGTATATCTTCCTTTCCCAATCAAATGAGACCAAAAAAAAAAAACAGAATAAAACCCAAAAAACCTACGAAAATATACCCTAATGGGAGGATAATGGTCAAGAATAAACTCGTTATTTATGATCTGATTTTTTTCATGTTTGGTGTACTTTAAACCCTATGGTCCAACATATACAGAAAGGGCCCCCGTTTTAGGGGCGTTTTTGCCTTACACGTTCCCTAAATTTCGAGTCAAATTTTGACCAAAAAATTTTCTATACGGGAAGTGGTCTTTTAAATACGGGCCCCCCCCCACCCGGTTTGTTTACATTTTTCCCTGACCAATCATTATGCCAGGAAACTTTCCAAAATTTCAAGTGTTTAAGTTTTTCTGCTATTTTATATGAATCGTAATTTTCTTAGTGTACCTGTAAATAAAAAGTACTTACCACTGTGCTGGTGTCAGAACACATTAAAATTGCTAAGTCCTCTCATCCCTGATGCCAATACTAGAAAATAACACTCTTGGCACACAAAAAGTCTTTTTTACATCAAAATAGGCATTTTCATTAACCATCTATGATATTTTCCTCAAAATTATAATGAAAACCCCTTTTATAGCTATAAACATATACATACACTCACAGAATAAAAATTCATGTAAATATGAGATTTGTTTACAAAGCAGCTGTGTAGGTAGTGTCGGAAGAATTATGTTTTCTCTAGTCAAACACTGGGGGTAACGTAGAAAAATATTATTTTCGTATGCCTCACTCTATATATAGCAATTCACAACCCTTGTGGTTAGTGCTTTGTAATAATAATATATAATAATATATATAATAATAATAATAATAATAAAATAATAATAATAATAATCTTCATTCACTCTAAAAATGGTGTGTTGCTGTTTGTTTATTCTGAACTAACTTGTACAACTTGTATGCAATGTAAGAGTTATTTGTATTGCGAGGAAATTATTATTATAATAAAAAAACATTGAGGTAAATGTTTTACAAACTCTTACAAATGTTCGTGAATAAACTAAAAGTAGACACATATTAATACACCTTTATTTCGCCTGACCAGTGATTGCTCACTACCTGTTCAGTTTGTATTCTTACATCGGCTCAACTCTGTATCTCGTTCTCTCTCTCGTTTACTCTTTCGTTAACTAGTTGGCTCTCATTGACAATGGCGGCTAAGTTAGCTGTGATAAAAAGAGAAGTCGTAAGCCTCTTGCTTAAGTGCCAAGTTAGAGTGATATGGTGTGCCATTCTGATTTTATTCAATAAAACCCTGCCACTCACCTCTCACACATTAATATATAATATTTTAAGGCAAGTAATAAGTGTACTCATGTTGTATCTTACCTTTTATTGTGTTTTCAATGCCTATTTCTATTGCTAACTTAATATAAGTTAGTGTAAACTTTGCTGTCTGGCATTTATTGCATATTTTGTGTTGCTCTGATAATACTTGTGGTCTTGTGGTACCCGGTGGAAGGACAACATTACGTTTTCTCTGCTCAGCCATCAGAGAAAACGTGTATGAGTCTGCGTTTGGCCCAGCCACTCCCTCACTCCGCTTTTGTTTACTTTTTTCGGCATGAATTATTCATTACTTCTACCTTCTTTATGATGGCATCTAAATGTATTGTTAGAAATGTTTAAATTTCGTGAACAAGGCATGTCGATTTTTAATAAAAAGGCTCTGGCCACAGTGTAGGTACCCGGGTAGGTGTACCCGGGCAGCTACACCCCCGGAACCTACACTGACTTCCAAAAATAAATATACCATCTCTTTTCCCTTTATTAAACACACATTTTTTAAGGTAAATAATGAGGTACTTATATGTATTTTACCTCTTTGGGATTTTTTTAAATATCATTTTAAGTATGAGCGGGGAGCCAGGGCTACCTACACCGGGCTACCTCACCTGACTTCCTCAAATAAGTACTACCACCCTCTCCCACATTAAGTTACAAATGCTTTAAGTAATAAATTTACGTGAATGTATTTTCTTTGTGTGTTCTTAAGCCTATTCTATTACAACAAATAGTAAATTAGTGAAAACTTGTTTTCGGGCTTTTACGTATATGATTTATAAATGGAAAAAATGGTGTTCTGCCTTCGGGCGATGTCTGCTTTCCCCGGCGACACCCTGGAAACCCTAACCTGTCGTGTAAGTGGGGCCCCATTGTATGTGTTCCTACCCCCTTTCCCGAATATTTTTAAAAAAAAAAAATAATTTTTTTTTAATGAAAATAAAAGCACATTTTTCTAAGTGTTTAGGGGTTAAAAAAAAAATTAGGGTTGTACTTACAGAAATATGAGGCCCAGAAGCTGGCACTGTATTCCATGTGAGGAATCCTGGGCTTGCAGAAATGTTGCCGATATAATTTTTTTTCTATTTTCATATTTTTTTACAAATTTTTTTGTTCGATAATTACAATTTATAGTAGCTCTTGTCATTTTAAAAACCAATCTTCATTTTAACACAATTTAGGACGAAATTGTACACACAGTGACAAACTACTGACAAATGGGCATTTTCACCCCTTTGTCACTTACTATTTTTTGGAAAATAACAAAAAGTATTTTAGATCCCAGCAGTTTTGGATATGTGGAAGTATAAAATGAAAGATGATGATGAGGAGGAAAGAGGAGGGGGGAGGAGGAGGGGGAGGAAGGGGGAGGGGGAAAGGAGGAGGAGGAAGAGGAAGAGGAAGAGGACGAAAGGGGGGGAAGAGGGGGAAAAGGAAAGAGGAAGGGGAAGAGGAGGGGGGGGAAAAGAGGAGGGGGAAGAGGAGGAGGAAAAGGAGGAGGGAGGGGGAAAGGGGAGGAGGGGGAACAGGAGGAGAGGAAACAGGAGGAGGAGGGGGAACAGGGGGGGGGAGGAAAACAGGGGAGGGGGGGAGGGAGGGGGAGGAACGGGGAGGAGGGGAGGAAGGGGGGAGGAACGGGAGGAGGAGGGGGAAGAGAAAGAAGGGAAAAAGAAGGGGAAGAAGAGGAAAAAGAAGGGGAAAGAAAGGAGGAAAAGAGGAAGGGAAGGAGGAGAAATACAAAAAATAATAAAAAGGTAATAAAATTCCCTTAAGTGTAAAAAAGAAGCCCACCCCCAACATGACATAAAAAAGAGATAACATCTGATAAGAGCTGATGTTTGATGACATACTGGGGGTGCAATGATAACACTTGATAAGAAAAGATTTAAAGGCCAATTTGTGAGCATGGCCCGCTTTGTTTCACTGGTACACAAAAGTCTGTCTATTTGTCTTCTGTCACGTTTTCCCTTCTATCTGCCCATCTTCTATCTCTGTCTCAGATCACAAGCTGGGTCATCACCTTTACTCTATCTTTAGCAGAGTATAGCACTGTCTGGGTTTTTTTGGGGTTTTCAGGGAATTTACACTATTACACTTGTATTTGTGTGTACCTGTGAGACGAGAGACAGACAAGACGGGGGAGACAAAGATAGACAGAGAAGAGACAGAGACGACATTGATACAGACAAACGGGATAGCCAGGGCCCCCAGCCAGCTTGCCAGCCAGCCAGCCACAAGAATTTGTTTTCTCTTTAATACTTAGGGCATAGGTTGGTAAGACATTCTGGAAGGTTGTTTGCAACAAATTTTGGCACATGGGTTATTTATTTATCATAGATTTTTTTTTTCTATTGTTTTCTCAACCAACTGATGTCCAACATCCACACTCCAAAGCAACTAAACTCAGGGTCAAAAACACATTCCTTTAAATATGGAAGATGTTAGTACCTTACATGAAAATCAGTGGAATTACTCCCCAGGCTTTTGGTGGCGCTGTTTCTCAAGCTGGTGCTCATTTGAAACTGTGTCTCCCACAGGTAAACTAAGTGGTCCCCGATTTTTTTTTGGTGATACCCAATCACACACTGAGTGTTAAGGACCCCTTCTATGCTTAGACAAGGCATCTCAGGCGGGCCAATCGTGCCAAAATTCAGAAAAGGGCAGAAAAAATAAAGCGTATATATAAATACATTTGGGGCAAAACTAGCAGTAAAAAAGTACAGGTGGACCCTCGGCCTAACGAACTCAACGCATAACGTTAATCCGCCTAACGAAGCATTCGAATGTAAAAAATTAAGGCCCGCTAAAAAATAGAAAACCAAAAAAAAAAAAAAAACTCGCCCGACATGATTCCTCCCAAAGGCCTGTCCGTTTCCAGGAGCCTGAGCGCCTCAGGCTGCCTTGCCCCGTCATTGTTTACACGCCAGGGTGGCCGGTTGCAATGGCATACGTTCGAATACTATTGATACATTTTGTATTATTCCCTTGTATTATAGTGCTTGTAACTGCTAAAGTAACCCACCATGGGAGGGCCCAAAGAAAAGCTTCTAGTGCCAACCCTCTGTGGTAAAAAGGGTTAATAAATACTACATACCGCAGTCAGGGTTGTTGCTGCACCACAACTGCACCACGGTCAGCTGTTGATGCACCAGTCTGCTGCAAAAAACTCAATGTACAGCTTTGCTGCACAATGGTCAGCTGTTGCAGCAACCACAGTCTGCTGCCGCCACACCACCATCCAGCTGTTACTCTGCAACCACAGTCAGCCTGTTGCTCGGACCCATCAGCTTGTTGCTGCAAACCACTATCACTTGCTGCTGCACCATGGTCAACTGCTGGCTGCAAAAAACCATGTGGTGAAACTACTTTTGCTGCACAAGCAACCCGGTCAGCTGCTGCAGCAAACCACCGGTCAGCTGATGCTGGACCAGTCAGCTTTTGCTGCAACCACGAACAGCTGCGCGCCCGTGGTCAACTGCTGCTGCACCACAGTCAGCTTGCTGCTGCACCATGGTGAACTGTTGCTGCAATCCACGGTCACTGCTGCTGCAAAAAAAGCAACCACCGTCAGCAGATTCTGACCAACATGACTTGTCCCGAACCTGGTCCATGCACAACTGGTCCCGTCATTGTTTAACAAGCCAGGGTGGCCAGTTGCATCCATACATTCGATACATTTTGTATTTATTCCATTGTTTATATATTATTTATTATTTTATTTAATATATTTATTATTTTTTATCTATTATATATAATTTTAATATCTATTATATTTTTATTTTATTTTTAGGGAAAAACCGTCAGAACAACATACAGACAACAACTACTCCAAATAAACATCCCAAAAAACAAAAACCAAACAAGCAAAAAAAACACAACAACCAAACAACACACCAACCACCAAACAACCAAACACAACCAAACACTTTTCTCACAACATTTTTGTCAAACAACCAACCCACAACACAGCCAACACCCACTCCACAAAACCAACACACCAACCACATTCACTCCGCCACCACCCATACCACCCCCCACAACACATTTAACAACACTTTTTTTTATGGCCATGTTTATCCAATACCCCCATCACCCCCCCCCCAACATCCCCCCCCATTTCCCCCCCCTCCCTCCGCCACTCCCAAAAAACCCCCCCCCGAAACCAAGAAACAACCTAGTAGACCAAAAAAAATCGCCTCCAGAAAGAGCCACCACACGCACAACTATCCCCCCGGGCCATATTACCCCCTTTATCTCCCACCACAATAACCGCCCCCTGACCTTCATCATCATTCCCCCCCCACCCTCATAATCAGATTTCCCGCTCCCCGCCCCGCCCCCCGCCTCCCCCTACCCATAAATCAGCACCATTTTCCTCTATACATTGCAGGACCAGACCTCTGAAGTCTGGACCCGTCATCTGTAGCGGATCAGTCAGGACTGTTGCTGCAAATGCACCACGGATCAGCTGTTGCGGGAACCATCAGCTGTGTGCTGGATCAGTCAGTTGTTGCTTGCACCACGGTCAGCTGTATGCTGGAGCCATCAGCTGTTGCTGCAAAAAAATACACAAGGGTCAGCTGTTGCTGGACCAGTCAAGCTGGTTGCTGGACCAGTCCATCTGTTGCTGGATTCGTCAGCTGCCTGCTGCAAAAAACCATGGTCAGCTGCTTGCTGTAAACACAACTTCACAGTCGCTGCTGCTGCTGCAAGCCACAGTCGGACTGTTGCTGGGGACACCATCAGCTGGTACTACTCCAAAGATGAGAGGAGAGGGGGGAAGGTGGGTGGTTGTTTGAGGGATGTGGTTTATTATTGTGAGTCTTACAACGAGAAACCATTACCGAGAAAACGAATAACCCCAGAGGAATTAGGCCACCCAGGATAACCCAAGCCAGTACAATCATCGAGGACAGTACTTACTCTTCCCAATGGGGGGCCCTTAATCTTGTCCCCCAGGATGCGTCCACCACCACCAAAAACAGTCAACTAACACACCAGGTGAACAGGAAAAAAAAAATAATGCCTGCAACTAGTTGCTCATATTGGTGAATTTAAGGCCAGCACAAAGGTTAACCTACATTTAGAGATTTAGTAATTGTATTGGCATATAAAACATCAATGTGATAGGCATGGCGAAGCTGAAAAATTCATCCCCCAACAAGAGTTCAATTGTGATGAAACAGGCCTGTTCTGGAAGAAAATGCCAAACAGGACCTACATTACTCAGGAGGAAAAGGCACTCCCAGGACACAAGCCTATGAAAGACAGGCTAACTCTCATGTTTTGTTGTAATGCTAGTGGGGATTGAAAAGTGAAGTTTTTACTGGTGTATCACTCTAAAAATCCCAGTGTCAAGAAAAAGTGTCTCATCACCAATACTCTTCAATGAAGGTAAGTGTCATTTTAACATTTATTTATGTAGTTATTGTGCATGTCTTATTGTTTTCTTTGTAGGGAAATGTATATTTCATGAATTTTTTTTTTTAATACTTCTGGCTGTGTGGAACAGATTAATTGGATTTCCATTATTTCTTATGGGGAAAATTAAACTCGGCAAACGATAATTTCGGCTAACAATGAGGTCTCAGGAACGGATTAATATCGTTAGGCGAGGGTCCACTGTATATACGTTTGGACTGTTTACTGGTTAAGAAGCATCTTTTCATCATCCACTGCCCAAGTTTCAATAATATAGTCCAGCTAACAACAGAAATCCAATTCCCAAGGTCAAGAGCAAGAGCCCCTCACCAGCATCAAGGAACTTCCTTAAGGCCCACTCACATCTGCAAACTTCGCTCACATCTGGAAGCAAAAAATCAACCAAGCGACTGTTCATATCTGGAAAAACTCGCACGTGGATGCACCCATAAGTAAAAGTTCCACTGTAACTGGAAAGTACTCGAGGGCCTGGTCTCAAAACTGTACACTGCCATAACATACTGGAGCAAGGCATATGGGAGGAAGTGCATAATAAACTCAGTAAAAGCAGGGAGTGTGGTTGAGCACAATAAGGGAACACTGTATCAACATCCATGGCCCCAGATTATTCAAAAATCTTACCAAAAGATATCAGAAACACTGCTGGAACAAGTGTATAAGTCTTCAAGAAGAAACTGGACAAGTACCTCCACCAGGCACTAAATCAACCAGGCTGTGATGGATATGTGGGGCAGTTGGCCATTAGCAGCAACAGCCTGGTTGATCAGGCCAGCACCAGATGAGCCTGGCCCATGGCTAAGTTCTGGGAGTATAAAGACTCTTGGAACTTATCAAAGATATAAAGGTACATCAAAGATTGTCTCATAATACTACGGCTTTGAGCATAGCTCACTCAGATAAGCCGTGAGCAGTAAACTTTTGACTAGATATAGGAGAATGCGTTTGAGCAGCAAGTGTGCACCAACAAAAAAAATCCTATTCCTCATGGTGCAAGATGGGAAAAGCAAAGCTGTGACCATGTGTATATTTTAAAATAAGACATTGTGTGGTGTATTTTCAGATACAGGTCCACCATCACAAATCCAGCAATCAGACATCCGGTTCCATCAGTCGTTCGGCACTAATTTCGAATAGCATAATTTCAAATTTCCAAGATTGCCTCCCAAACTCTGGTCGGTTTTGGG